>DWKC01001486.1:0-10046 GCA_018249195.1 Racta chiria
GCCCGCCTTTTATACCAGTACTATTGATGTAATAAAGTTATTAAATAAATAAAATATGTCCTCAATTATTTACAAAATACTTCTAAATTTTGACTACCACTTGTCTACACTTTATGGAGTAAAATAAATATAAAATAGGATTTATATTGAAGATCTTATAGTAATGAATAAACGCACTTTATTCGAAAGCTGTAAGAATCATACATAGATTTTATTTTACAGATTGATTATAAATGAATGTATTGACATGGGCACACAAATACCCTACATCAAAAAGGCTTTACTCAAAAACTATGGTGTGATGGTTTTAAACACAAATGACAATTATTTAGGTGATGGGAATAAGATAGTCAAGAGTGGAACAAGTGAAGAACATGCAATTTATGTATGGAATACGTACATTTTGAGTACAAATGCATCAAGTATAGTTATTGTGGCACATAGTTACGGTGGAGTGGTAACTGTAACATTGGGAGATAAGGTAAAGGAAGATTTTGAGAAGAGAGTCAAGGCGATTGCTTTCACAGACTCTGTACATGGATACTCTGAAATTAATGTGACAAACTTTATGAAAAAGGTGTGATATAAATAAACATTATCAACTAACATGACTATGCTTTAACTGCACATATGCAATTTATGTTTGTTTTCAAATATAAAATATTATTACTTATTTATTAAATGCATCAGCTGCCGAGTGCTGATATGTGTATATCACAAAATGTCTCTTAATTTCATTACTCTTACTTCAGATTGCTAGAAATTGGATATCAAGTTCAACACCACTCGACACTGCTATGAAGACTCCAGAATATGATATTACAAGGGTTTCAGCAGGTAAATATTTCTTTTAAGTGACTTGATTTTAGCTTTGCTAAGCAATTGATAGTATGGATAGTATGTTGTATTGCTGAAACTGAGACATTGAAAACCTTATTGAAAATATCATATTATACATAATATAATAAATCTGTAACATGTATATGTCATAAGGGAGAAAATTTTACTGGGGTTTTTTAGTAAGGAATAGAACCCAAAACAACTAATTTTAGAATTCTTGTCTGTTTGTTTGCTTTTGTTTATGCTAATCTCAGAAACAGCTGAACCTATTTGAATGCGGTTTTCAATAATGTCTTGGGCTAAACTTAGTTTGACACTAAAATTGGTGCAGAAATAAAAAAGATATTATAATATAAAGTATTCTGTCTATACAAACTCCGAACAAATAGAGACGTAGGCACAGCTAGTTGTTAATATTGTTAAAAGTATCAATATCGTTAGTTGAATCTTTCTGACCTAATTTTTTTGTGGTGATTTCAGATATGCTTATGTTAAGAACTTACTTTATATTACATACTTAAGTGTAGGTAGACTGTATCCATTATTAGTTTGTTGTATGTACCCTCACATTCGCTAATAACTAACCACATATACAAAATAATTAACATAAATCATTAATTCTGTTTCAGGACACCCTAAACATGAAATGACATCTTATACCTGTATGGATTCAGTGTTCAAATATTTTGATGACATGTTAAAGAAGTGATTTTAGGAATTTTACTTTGTTTTAATAAATAAGGAAATATTTGTTAAGTTTATCGTAATTCAATAAAGCACAAAACTATGTAAATTTTGAAAGACAATGTTAAGTAATGGGATATGTTAAGAAAAGATTTGAGTATATTTATAATTTCATATAATATACTGTAAAAAGGTGTTTTTCACTTTTTTTTGCCCTTTGAATAGTGTTTCATCCAATATTTAATGTCTTGTTTATTTGCCCTTACACCTAATACAGCAGATTTGGAATTGACATCTTTCATAACGAAGGGAGAGAAACCTGCTGTGTAGTCGGGATCCAAAGCATTAGTTTTGTTACGTGCCATTTTTGTGGCAAATCGTTTCCGTATAGGTTGATCTTCTGTCAAAATTGGATATTGGAAATGTTGGCCACCTCTTGGCGTAGGGAGGCTAAACCGTTTTCCTCTAGATGTTAATGGTTTACGTCCATTTATATGAATATGCTGGTTTCCTTCATCATCAACGCTGACACCAACTTTTCTCAGAGTAGCATGCCCACATTTTGGGCAAAACAACTTTGACATTACACTTGTTGTTTTAAAGCAGGTTGTGCATCGAAAAATAAATGTACGTAATTGCTTTATAATCCTGCCATCGATTGCTGTCACATTCAAACCTATTTGTTTCAGAACATTTTGCATGGCAAAATCTGATGTGATGCAAGCCACTTCAACAGTTATATCTTCCAGCACACCCATGTCCAATTCCTTTTTCTTTGCAGCTAAGTTACTTGGAGTTATCCACTCACCTTCATCACTGTCAGATGGGTCATCAGATTCTGAGTCTTCATCAGATAATCTAACCATTACATTTTCAATATCTTCATCACTTAATTTTATGTTGTTAATTTTTTCGGTTACATCTTGAGTAAGTTCATTGTTGTCTTTATTGTCACTATTAAGTGTAACTACTTCAACCTCATTAGTCTTTGTCTCCAAGACTTTAGATTCTGATAAAATTTCTTTACATTTTTTGCTGGTTTCATTATTTTCTGTTTCCTGTAGGTCTACTGCAACTGTATCATTATTTTCGATATTTTCACCGTTTGCTTGGCCTCTCTCGCTATCTGGATGAAGTGTGAAGTTGCCAATACCAGTTACTTTCACAAATTTTTGGACAATGGGTGCTGTTTTTAAATGATCAATACCTACGAATTCCTTCTCAAGTTGGTAGGCGAGCGCCATAACCTTTATATCAGTGGCTGAGAGACTCGTGTAATCACCCGTTTTTTTAGAAAATTCTTGGATGAATTTGATATTTTCTGTGAAAACATCTTTTACTTTCAAGTCGTAAGGAAGTACAACGAGTTTTTTGCGTTGTCGGTCGTTTGTAATTTCATCGATAACCTCTTGAATGGTGTAAACATTGTCGGTGAGATCTTGAAGATTGGCTGCTTTTATGAAGGCCGTGGTATCCACGACCAAATGACAAATTTTCTTCGACATTTTCTTGCTTTTTTGTGATTTAAGTGTCGCTGCGATCCAGGATATATGAAGGAATACTTTACTACACGTATGAAATTACATAGGTGATTTCATTTTCCTAATAATTTGAAGTTTAATAATCCACGTGCAAATCATACATTTACAAAGTAAATGACAATTGACTTCATTCATAGATTGATTGACTTGTTAACATTTTGACATTTATATCAGAAGCACTTTTATATATCGCTGCGAAGCCAGCCGCGTAGGTTGATATATTGGCCGTGTATTCTTTTTTGTTCGACGCGTAGTTTACGCCATAGATTCACACTATTAGTAGATCTATAATAATAATATTGTTAATTGACAAACACAGGATATAACCTGTATCCTACATAACAAAAATAAGCTTAATAACTCGAGATTAAAATCTCCGCTTGGGTTTTTTTCTAATCCCTCCCTAATGAGTGAGATGTAGTGGGGGATAGTGAAGAAATCCCCATTTTCAGCTGAAAAAAGAAAAGCCAGGAAAAAACATCACATGTGTGTGTTTGTGTGTGAATAGAACTGTGGTAAATATATGTAGATTGAATGGGAATTTTACATGTTTAGAGAAAACAATCTTAATGGTCTAGGCACTCCCAGTGAACATGCGTCAAATGCTGTGCAGCATTTAGTTTTGAACCCATTTGTACTTATTTTATTTCTTAGTGGTAAGGGTAGATAATTCCATAACCGCGCTGCAGAATATTTAAAACACTCTTAATACTCCTTCGAACTATGCGCAGTAGTTATTACAAGATTGTTTGTATTGAAGCCTACTATTTGAAATATTCCTAACCCCTTGTAGCTTTTTAAACGAGTACCCAGGTTTTTACTTAGATTCTTTGTAATGTACATGCGTATTGCTTTAACCTCATAAACTAATAATCTTCAATATATCAGCTTTGTTAAAATAACGGAGGCCTGGGGTCCCTGGGATCTATACTATACCATTTGTTGCTTATTCGTTAGAATATAAAATTTGCTCTCGCCATTCCACTTAAAACTTGAAACATTACACTTACAAGGCAAGATTACATGGAATGCTGATCCGAATTTGAGTCCTATTTAAAAAAATATTTTCTCTATGATTCCCAGATTTCCCAGGTTCCCAGCTTCCCTGACAAGTGACAGTTGATTTGACAAACTTGACAATCTTGGCATTAAATGACAGCTCTCGTTAAAATTGTACCAAATCCTTTTGGTTTAAGTTTTAATACTTTCTTTCTCGATATTTGTTATTAATGACGTTGATTAATTCAAGTAAACCATAGGATAT
The DNA here is from genome assembly GCA_018249195.1 of Racta chiria. Lineage (NCBI taxonomy): Eukaryota > Metazoa > Arthropoda > Insecta > Lepidoptera > Hesperiidae > Racta > Racta chiria. The sequence continues at coordinate 4,330 of DWKC01001486.1, forward strand.
TGTTGCAGTTCGATGGTGTAGTTTATATTTTTATTATAACAAATACAACCATGAGTTCAAAACGGTCTAAGCGGCAGTCGAACAAGCATTTTGCTATAGCAGAATCTGTGAGCATTGCATTGAAAATCCAGCTGGACAAATTCCTTTCTGATGAAAATGATACAGAGTTATCGTTTCCGTCATTTTTATCCGCACAAGAGCGCGGGTTTTTACATCAAACCGTCGCCAAATTGGGACTAAAATCAAAGTCGCGCGGGAAAGGTGGGTATTCGAAGTATACATTTTTACGTGTTCTAAATTATTTAAATTATTTGAGGTTTAAAGTTCTATCGTCCAGACTCCTATAATTATTAAAATTAAGATTAGTTCCATAACCATATCAAATAATGGTACTTCATTTTCAAATTAATAACATAAAGATGTATTAACAAATATGTTGTAATATTTTGAAATATTTTTAAGACATAATTTTTTATTCTGTACATGGAATATATTTGAGAAAAGATGTGAGGGTATTTACGAACTTAACAGAACCTATGACAATGTTTTTCCAAATTTTTGTCCGCTTATTTATCTCTCTGTGTGTTTGTGATTCTTAGACACAGGTTAAATAATTTGTTTGCGGTTTTTCACTGGTTTATTGTAAAAAGGTTGGGTTAGGTTAGGTTATTTATTATATATTTATTTCAATTGGTCCAAAAATAGAAAATTTGTGTAACTTTAAAGAATCTAGTGCTATAGGCCTGATAGAAGTTTAGTAGGGCCAGTTACTATGCAAGATATAGTTGTAAGTGATAATAATAGTGATTATAAAATATTATTATATATTATATTATTAGTGTTGTGATGTAATGGGGTGGCTAAAATGGTGTTCTTAGTGGCAACAGAAGTCAGCTGCTTGGTAGTAGGGCTTTGCAGAGGGATTTTAAACTTTTTTGAAGCCCTTTTGGCTAACTACCACACTGCTTGAGTCAGCTGCCAAACAATTCTTTGTGTTCAATTGTTGTGTTGAGATGGTGCTCCCTTTTTCTCCCCTTCTTTCAATTGTCATCCTTCACATACTTCCTCTGTCATCTTTCCTGAAGCAGTATGTAGTCCTTACCTTCTTCTTAGCAGACAATGCATTAGTGGCAACCCAGCCCAGTGTTCTAAATGTCCATCGGCAGCGGTGATCATTTACCATCAGGTTGACCGATCTGCTTCTTTGCCTGCTAATAAAATAAACCAAAAAAAAGGATATGTTTATCATGTTCACAACTTGGTATGTCACAATATTTCACATATCCATATTTCCAGGAGTCAACAGATATATAACGATATATAAGCGTGTTGGATCTACTATTATACAGTCTGATGCTAAGTTGATTTTGGACTCCAACATGAGATGTACGATATCTGAGCTGTTTAATGCATTTCCTATCACCAATAAGGAAAAAGATGATCTTAGTGTCAATGGAGACAAGGAAAGGAGCCCTCAGCAACCTCACAAGTCTCTTGGGCAGCTAAATAACGGAGTAGCACTGGTGAGTATTAAGTTTGTATGGAGATTTGTGTTTGTTTTGTTGCAAAGAATGCCTTGCAAAGGAATCAGTCGAGACTTTAGAACTACCATCTAATTATACCAACTGGACCCAAAGGCAGCATGTGCCCACCAAAGCATTAAATCCTCAAAATATAATTACCACTATAATGCATATATATTTTTCCAGTGCAATCACCTTGGTGATTATTAATGTTTGGGACAAGCGGTCAAGCTATGCATATTTCTCTGTGAACCAATATTTTATTTTACTTAATTCGGAAAGCTCACAGTACAGATTAATATAAGATATAATGAGTTGAGTGTAATAGAATAGGCATGATGACACTGATTGAGTATCACTGCAATTATAACTAGTAACAAGTTTATATGCTAAAGAGACAATTTAATAAACATCAAATTTTAATTAACCCATTAAACCCCGTGTGGTATCATAAGATGTGAGACAATAACTTTCTATTGTTTTCGAGATGCTCGGGAGTCAGAAAGGTCACTAGTGTACCAACATTTAGAAAAATAAATTATATTGAATGCTGTAAACCTTAAATATATTTTTTTAATTTTAACCTTAATAAATACATAAGTGTGGCACCAAAGTTAGACACCCAGTGTTGTCACTTTGAAAATTGCTTCTAAAATCTATAATAGAGAATCTGTAATATTACGTTCTTCGATGATAAGAACCGTTATTATACAGGTCCCGAATACTACATACAATCCAGAGCTGATCAAGTTCAGAGAAAAACTTCCAGTATATGAACAGAGAACTGAACTGATAAAGGCTATAACCCAGAATCAGGTATAGTGTTAGAGAATTGATGATTTAATGATTTACTTATACTCTTATTGAAAAACAGTCTAAATTTTGTTTGTAATGAACGATAACGAAGGATAATTTCGTGAATATGAAAGGCGACCAAAAAAAATTTATACAAGAGTATGGTTCAATCTGCAATGATATATTACTGATCACTCTGCTGCTTTGCGGATTGGTTAGTGGTCAGCCCAACTATCGAAAGTTTTATCCCGCCCGAGGGCCCTGACAAGGCTTAATGGTTGTCACTGATGATAACAACCAGCAAGGAACGCAAAAGCGTTCACCCATTCACTTTCGACCGTGCTTGCTTAAGGTATCTTTCACTTCTTCCTCTCACTTTGTTTCAATAGAATACTATTAAACATAACTATCCAATCCATCTATATTTAATGAAATGAAACTGCAGGTGATAATCGTGGCGGGGGCGACTGGATGCGGCAAGACCACCCAGCTGCCGCAACTAGTGTTGGAGGATTGTCAGGAGAGAGGTCAGGTGGCCCGTATCTACTGCACACAGCCAAGGAGGATCTCTGCTGTCTCTGTGGCCGAAAGAGTAGGTGGTGCAAAAAGCACCTTGCTTTATATACTTGGTGACTCCACAAATGGTAACCCTAGGGCCTAGAGGCATTAGTAACAGGTAGCAGTCTGTATGGTAAGATGGTAAATATAGAATACATAGAAGATAATGTAGGTCTAGAATGAAAATACTTTCATTTTGGTTATTAATAAAATGTATTTGGTGTTTCTGTAACTTATTTAAATGTTTCTTTCATCAATTTATAATAGTTTTTTTTTAAATAATACGTTTTTTGGTATTAATTTGAACAATGTGTGTTTTTTGGTAATAATTTTAATAACCTCTCTTCCTTCCTCTTCCTCCCTCCCTATCTCGTCCTCTCTGCTCGTCTCCCTTCCCTTACTCCCTATTCTCTCTCTCCGAATATATCTCTCCCCCTTCCTCCGTCCCCTCCCCGTCTCTCTCTCCCCCAACTCCCTTTCACTGTCTCTTACTCTCTCCTCTTAATTGAGTTGGAATCGTATAATATTTTTTGTAACTGATGGTCGGTAGGTGGCGTACGAGCGCATGGAGAAGGCGGGGCAGTCCATCGGATACCAGATCCGTCTGGAGTCGCGCGTCAGCCCGCGCACCGTGCTCACCTACTGCACCAACGGCGTACTGCTGCGGACGCTCATGGCTGGCGACAGTGCGCTCACTGGTAACCTCACTAATTATTATATTGAATTTATAGCTGCTATAACATTAGAAAACATCTTTCATCAAAAAGTCATCAATTCACGCTGAATAATTCATGAGCTTAACCAAAGACTCCATAGGTTCTGTGAAAAGGCTAATAACTTTGGGAATATTTGTAACTATTTAAATTATCCTATTAATATCTTTCTATAAACGCAGCAATAGTAAATTGTATTTGGACATTTTAATTTAGGGTAGCATACTAGGTTATATAAAATGAATGTTCGTAGGCGTGACACATATCTTCGTGGATGAGGTGCATGAGCGCGACAAGTTCAGTGACTTCCTGCTGATCGCGCTGCGGGACGCGCTGCCGCGTGCACGCGACCTCAAGCTCGTGCTTATGTCCGCCACCATGGACACACAGAATTTTTCTAGGTATTTATATCTAACTGGCCACGAAGTCACGTATAATTTTGACAATGACAACAAAACAGGTTTCTTGTTTAGGGACCACTTTGTCCATCTTCTTAAACCTCAATAAAAACGTATATTATTGTGCAGGTATTTCAACAACTGCAAGGTGTTAACTATCCCGGGTCGATTACACGATGTACAACGCTATTTCCTAGAAGACGTGTTGCGGCTGACGCAGTACCGTACTAAAAAGATGGCTCAGGTTGAACGTGACTTAAGAAACAAGCTCAAAGGCGCGCCGAATAGCTACTGGTCACATCTTGAAGGTTACTTACATAGAAATATTTTGGGGGCAGCGGTGGGCTTGCTTTATTTATTTATTTTAGATTTAGAATCGTCAGCTAGTTGGAGTGATTAATTCAATTGTGAACATTTAGAGATACATTGATTTACAAAAATTGAAATTATAGACCCACAGGAATAAAAAAAGTATATCCCAGAAACGTACCAGCCCAGTTTGTAATTTTGTGCATTTAGCTGGAAACATCTTATAGACTAGATGTGGGATCCTATTGAAGATATGTGTATTAACAGGACTGAAGCCGAACACGGAAGATAACGCTAGTACCAGCAAGGACACGGCTGAGACCTTAGACCCTGCACTGCAAGCTGACATGGATGAGTTTCTCGAAGAGTGCTTCAATGAGGGCAGCCTGGTAAGAAAATTAAAATAAAATTCGGTGGACAAATATGATCTAACCGAAAATGGACATTACCATTTATAAATAATTATGTGAGCACGCGACGCCGTTCGCGTGGAATTTAAATTGTCATATCTGTAGTATTTGTGTACCGATTATAAGTGTCCATCCAAGCTTAGCTCCATAAATCAGTGAAAACCGCATGAAAATTGGATCAGCCGTTTCTGAGATTAGCGCGAACAAAGGCCCAGACAAACAGATGAACAGACATCAGACAAACAGGAAAAAAATCAAAAAATGATTGTTTTGCGCTCTATTCCCTACTACAAACCCCCCCCATACAAGTTGCAAATTTATATTCAACTGCTTTACTGACAACGGCAAGAGCAAGAAATCGGTATCGATTTCTGAATGGAGCAGACATTTATGTGACAGATAAATATTTGTTCTCCGGTGTCCCTTCGTCGAAATCAAATCTCAGTGTGGAAGAGTGAGTGTGTGTGTTGTGGACTCCAGGACTCGTTCAGCCAACTGTTGTACATGTACCTGTCGGAGGGCGTGCCGGCAGACGCTACAGCGCGCGGCGGTCGCACCGGGCTGATGGCAGCGGCCGCGCGCGGCCTCACGCACACCGCCGATCAGATCTTGCGCATTGGTAACACATATGCACACAAATAAATACACACTGGCTCACACATAAACACCCATACTCATACAAACACACACAGACACAGTAATATTAAATTTCGTATAAGTCTACTGATAATAATATTTAAGACGCAAGTTAACCACCTCTTGAGAAGAAAACACATTATATTGTTAATGAATATATGAATGACTAGGACATGTGGTTTTTCTCAAGCTCTAGACCTATATCTGTACCCAAGTTAATGTGCAAGTTAACCACCTCTTGAGGAGAAAACATATTATATTGTTAATGAATATATGAATGACTAGGACATGTGGTTTTTCTCAAGCGCTAGACTATATCTGTACCCAATTTCATTAAAATCGGTTCAGTGCTGTAGGCGTGAAAACGTTACAGAT
>DWKC01001487.1:0-10046 GCA_018249195.1 Racta chiria
GATTGATTTGATTTGATTTGATATGTATGAATAATAATGATATAATATGATTATGATATGATAAAAACGTTTCCTCAATAAATGAGGCGTAGCATCATTAGTATCTGTGTGTCGAGCAAGTAGTGTTGCTCGTTAAAATAATAAACACTATTTAATTAGTGACGTAAGAGCGACTAAACCGCATCTCTGGCTCCTGGGGCGATAAGTTTGAGGCATGAATAAACTGGGTGTCAAAATTCACCCCCACAGTAATTAAACAGGGCGGCGGGCGGCTGAGAGATGGCGTTACTACACGTGTACGGCGCGATTCGGACTTCATTTTCATAAAATAATGTGGTCTAAATTTTTTTACATCAAAACTGTGATTTGATTTGAAAATTATTTATTCATACTGTACGCAATAGTTGCGTACATTTTATTATTGCAGCAAACAGTTTATGTAACGGTGCTTTATTGTATGAATTTCAAATAAATGATCGTATTATCACTAATTATGTGTGCAAAATGATAAGGGTTTTAATTATCATGTACTTGAACATTTTAATTACGTCAAATCGTATTTATAACGATAACGACGAGAAGAAATAATGTGATTTCTGTTTGCCTGTCCTTGTTTGTATCAAACGAAAACCTAGAACATATTTTGATTATGTCTTCGTAAGCAATAAGCTTAAGTTTGTATTCCAAGGAACTGTTTATTTCCCGTGGTATAAGAGATATCAATGAGATTTCTCAATAAATTAATAGTAAGTTTGTAAACTAATTGTATTCTGGACTAAAAAGCGATTTAAGGTAACGTACCTGATTCGGAGTGTGGCAGTTTATCAGTCAAATTTTGTATAAATTGGCTGATATACTCGTAATATTGTTAAATATAGATTAGAGTAATTACTAGAAATTTAAGAAAAAATTTAAGAATTTTTTTTACCCGAATTCCAATATCCAAAAAGACTTACTGCCGTGATACTCTTGTAAACACAGACTGGTGGCGAATACATTATAATTACAAATACATTATAAAATGGGGTATACAGTACAACGTATTAAAACTATTAAAGGTTTAAGGAAAAAAATTCACTAAACGAAGTGAAGGTTTGCTATTAATTTTGAAACAGTTAAGACCGTATGTTCTGATAGTTCTCATGATGCACGAATAAATTAGGATATCTTGAATTGGGTAAAAATTGTACCGAGATATTCAATTGACGGTAAGATGTAAAGGCTCCCTCGGCGTCTTGCACTGCCACAATTAACTTATTCATGAATTTGCTGCGGCCCTAATTATTTATTTTATTTTACGAGACCTATTATCCTGATACTGCCTCCTCGTAAATACTGTAGCTCTAACTGAGTGCCTCGGAATTTTAGAGTAATTGAAGGGGTTGTTAATTTAACGCATTAATTTTTATTTCACTGTACATTTGTTAAGCGGATTAACTTTTAGATAAAGTAGCTTAGTTACTGCGATCTATATCAGCGCTTGTGGTATCATTTATAATAGAAAAAGTCAAAGTCAAATTATTTATTTCATAGGAACTTAAAACTCACTTCAAGTATTATTTTACAATTTTATATCATTTGACAATTTTACATCAATTTTATATCAATACATCAAGGTACCTTACCCTTTAAAAACCCATAACCGATTCCACGGTAATGCCTAATTAATTAATAAGTCTTGGTAGCCAATATCTATTTAACTTTACATTGGCTTTGCTAAGAAAAAACATGCCTACTTAGTCCAAAAATGCTAGTGTAGGCCAGAAGAAAATAAAGACAAGAATAAAACAAGCAATACCAAAACTAAACCGAAGGTAATACAAGGAAATTTGGTGAAGGGGCATCATTGGAAATAGATTTAATAGAAGGGGTAAAATAAAAATGTCGATACGATCACCGGGGAGTGCCGCAGGGGTCGCTCTGGGACCCTAATCAAATATACCTTAACTTGGACCGGGGCGATTGAGACTTACAACTTACAACTGGTACACTTCGGAGGGAAAAATATTTTTTCGGCGACATCTTAAGCACTCGGCGCACAAAATTCGACACGTTGGGCCTGAATAATTCTAGTTTAAGGACGAACGAAAGGGTTTTGTTACAAGTTTGAATCGTTGTGTGACTGTACAAATAGTTCGTCTACGAACGTTATATACAATGGGTTCCGATACAGTCTAACATTACATTGAAGATAGGATTCAAACCTCAACCATTGGTGGGCCAGTAATGAGTACGCGTGCTCTACCACGCTGCTTTAGTGTGGATTGGTGGGGGTATTATCCAACACAAGTGTTTTTTTATGTCTTCTGAAGGCCTCTGACATGGCTTAGCGATTGCTATATAATAATAACCGAGACCGACGGCTTTACGTGTCCTCCGAAGCACGGAACCGTTTCATGATTTTCACCACTAGCGGTCAGAGCATGGCTCTCTGCCTGTAACTGAGGCAGCTTAGAACATCTTCCGCCCCGTTGCTCCAGGGCGGGTTGGTGGAGGGGTAAGTGACAAATCTAGGTATCCGAAGTTTCTATGCCGCTTGAAGGTGTCTTATTGCTTTGCAACTACTACCTACCTACTACCTAATGATAAAAATTGGTACCGACGGCCTGACGTGCTATCCAAAGGACGGAAGAGCTCAATAAATTTTACTAGCAGGCAACGTTAACGGCATTAAAAGTTATTACTTCGAATTATGATTTATATTTTTACGAGTTTAACAAGGAGTTTCCGTTTCTTCTACATCCTGCGGTTATTTACAGAGAATACATCGCCCAGTTTATGTGATAACTTTTGTTAACTTAATCCTGTTAATATTGTTAATGCGAAAGTTTGTGTGGATAGATCTTTGTTACTTTTTCACGCAAAAACGAACGCAATAAACTGACCAGATATAAACAAAATTTGGTACAGATTGAATTTATTCTGGATTAATACATACTACTACTACTCTACTTAAAAACACTGCACGCGGATGAAGCCGCGGGCGTAAACTAGTGATTTAAAGAAAAGACGTTTCGAAGTTTTTATAGGTAGTATTTTATGCTGTGTATGTATTCGTTGAAGTCTTTTATGTCTAAATGAAATGCCAATAAAGACAAAGCTCGTAGCTCTTGCAAATGAAAATATTCTTACCAAGTAGGTTAATGTTTATTAGGGAGACGAGGACCACAAAAATAAAGTATCTTTGTACTGTTGATAACCCTACAAAAAGCCGCGCTGTAAAGGAATTCAAAACATAACGACCCAACTTGGCATTAACAAAGTTACTCGCTCGCTTCACTAAGCGAAGCGAAGTTGAGGTACGGGTAATTCGAGATAACGCTACGGTTTACTTGAAATTGCTGTTAAGTATGTGGTGGTAGAAAAAGGGGGAAAAGAGGCTTACTGGCTTTGCGAGTCGGAGAGCAAAGTTGCGAGCGACGATTCTTTGCGTGTGTTTTAGATATTTACAAGATGATTATGAAGTCTTTCGCTGATAACGGAGTTCAAGCGTTTACTTGTTTAATATAGTATCTTATGTGTAGGTATGTAGTTTAAAGTAAAAACGTTACGTTTATGATATTCACAATATTCAAAGGATAATAGATTTTTAGTCTAAAGTGGCGAACGAACTTGGCGAACGAGGAAACATGATGTTAAGTGATCATTGCCGCCCATAAATATTAACAACAGTTACATGATCAATCCGTCGATCAAACAGGTGATGAACCCATTTCTAGATGAATACTATGTTGTAGCTCTGAGGGAACAATGATGGAGGAAGTTATGGAAAATATTCTTAGTGTAAATTTGACCACAAAACAATGTTATGTTAAAGTACATTACGATTTAAATTTAAAAAATATGATTGTAATTCGAAGGATTTAATTTTATCATATTCATCACGAATCCGCTTTGAAGCAGCGTGGTGGAGTATGTTCTAAGCTTCCTAAATAATTAGGGGAGACTCAAGCTCAATAGTGGACCATTAATGATTTGAAGCAATGTTCATCACGGGTTATAATAAATTGATACTCGTATATACCCTCCAAAGAACATTCTAAATTTTACCAAAATTTCTGGATCAAAGTAAAACTTTAATATCGTATGAAGCAATAATATCAAAATTCCTGTACAACCGAGTCTTAACGTGCACCATTTTCAATATTTTGCATGCACTACGTTTAAGCAGTGGAGCGTGAAGCAATTACAGAGTAACACGCCGGAGGGTAGCTGCATTATATAGGTCCCTAGTTGGGCGCCAACGTTTACTTTACAAGTGCCTAAAGTCAGTTTTGAATAATCATTGTTGAATAAATTATTCGTTTTGAGAATTATTGTTAGGCAGTAGTGTTAGTTAGGCAGCAGAATCTAGTGTTATAATACGATTGGTTAACGAGCGTAACTCAAAATTTACAAACTGTTTTAATTATTTTTTTTACGTTGAGAGAAAAATTCGCACATTTTACCTACTACTTTACAAAATCAGTACTTTGCTACATTTTGTATTTACATTTTTTAAATAAAATTAACAGCACAAATTCCTTTTTTATGATTATTAAGATAACGAACTTTCCTCTTGAATACCTCCGACTTGCCTTTACTTGACTATTTTGCAGCGATGCAAACCATTGCTGAAAATTAAACTCATTCTACTCCACGTGTAAAATTACTATACACACAATAAGTTGAAAATTAGCCTTTAAAAAGTCGCTTTTAAAAAGTCTACATATACGTGTGTAATGAGTATGTACGAAATTCTAAATAAATATACGTACCACGGATGCAAATGTATTAAAAATTATCGCAAGAATTATACAGCACACATTTGCATATAAGAACAAAAAAATTACCTCAAAAGTATTCCAAGCTCTTTTCCCATAAGACCTTAACCAGGGCTTGAAACAAGAAAGCATCTAAAGAATTTTTCCGTGGCACACAGCGTAGTGCATACTTCCACAGCATTCCTTTACGTTTATCCGAAACGAACAAAGAGTACTAATTCACCTGCAGCACAAAGGCTTTAAAATGCGGACATTAAGGCGATTAATAAATGTGTGCTTACGTCACACATGAGCGGTGGTTTTTAATGTGTGCAGTTAATAGTTTGACTATTTAATAGTAGACAAATAATGTTATGTCTATTAATAACGGCCATTGCTAACGGGCCTGTGTCCTTATTGATACAGACACTGCTTACGAAGTTCCGGATTCGATCCCGGCGGGGACAAATGTTCATGTGACAGATAGCTAAGTATGAATTATTTTAGGAAAGCCGATGACAGGTTAGGTATGTATTGTCTACCGAGACCGCATTACCATGGGATAGGTTACAGATTATTTAGATCAGTAAAGGTATATTTATTATTGCATATTTATCAAAGTGCAATAATTTCTACTTAAATTTAATGCAATATTTTGACTTTCATTAAGTGATTTCTATTTTAGATTTTCGATTTGAAATTTGAATATTTGATATCTCATGTGTTTTAGTGTTGTCCTTGCGTTCCACAACTTAGGAAATCCTAGTCGTCGGTATGAATGTGTACGTGTTTAGTTTATCTAGAAATAATTAATTAATATTCCACTAGAGGTTTAGTAACAACCCTCTGCTCGTTGCTTGCTTTTTGGTGACCGTATGTGACGAGTTTCAAGTATTTTGAATATAAAATACACTAATAAGTGTATAATTAATGCCTTGGACACCCCGCAGTGACGTCGCAATTTGAAATTTCTTTGCACGTGACTCATAAGGGTGCTTTTACCTTCACTTACGCCCAGTATATACTGCCATTTAAACTTATTATTACTGCTGAGCCGGAGGTCGTGGGTTCGATTCCAACCCAGGACAAACTTTTCTGTGATGAACAGGAATGTTTGTGTTGTGTGTGTTTTGCATAAGCTAACGTTTAGTTTGGGATCAGATGGCCGTGTGTGAGTTGTCCAAAGATATTTATTTATCTACTTAATAAAACACTAACAAATATAATATATCTTGAACAGTTTCAGAACTTCAAAACGATTACAAGATTTATAGAGTAGATGATTTAGTAAGTGGAAGGTGCACGGAACTGTAGCCGGAACTGGGGGCTATAAGTTATAGTGTCATCGAACTAACGGTATCTGGAGCACCTGAACATCCTTCTTTTTTGATATAGAAGGTTCCAGGTATTAGCTGAAACCTTGACAGTTAACAAGATATGTCCTTGTACTACTTCCATTGTTCCGGAAATCCTTTTTTTATATTCAACCAAAATGATCAAGCCACCTATGGACATTAGCTACATCAGGCTGGAGTTTCACTAACACTTTGCCGCTTTGCATGATGGAAGTGATAGACTGCCACGCGCGGGGACGACCAAGAAAGAAAAAAAAGAATGGAAGCAGTACGTCGATGAAGCAACCGGATTCAATAACAACACTAACTGACCCACACACCTCTGCAACATGTCACTTCAGGACGGGTGCCAGAAGAATGGGAAGGAGGATGACGGAAGGAGGGGAGAAAAAGGGAACTGCGGGCTCTCAAGCCTTTGCTCTCAATCTTTTGCTGGATGACTCAAACAAGAGGGTAGTAGCTAGCTAGGCAGGCTTCACAAAAATAATAATTCTTTCACGAAGCCCTACCACCAAGCGACTGACCTCTGTCGTCTTTTACGAAACCCTGATCTGTCAGCGTGGGATTGGGTTGGTATTCTCGACCGCTTCAATAAGAATTCTTGAATTTGAATCTTGAATTTGAAAAGCAACAATTTTTTTGACAATACCGTTATCATTCAAAGAAAAAAATGAGGTACTGTAAGGAATAAATAAAATACTATGTTAAACAAAAGAAATATAAAGCCAAAGAGCGAATTATTCATATTACTAAGTCCGTCTTATAGATATATCAGAGGTCACCTACAAGCCTACAATGAAATTCCCCACACGGAAGGTTATTCCACTTGTAAAACCGTAAAATCATTTATTCCGTCTGTCTTACCTGAATACGAAATTTCAGCTTTGTAATGCGCGACTAATTTAAATTTTCATTTTTTGGGTCATGATTTATTTTCGTCTTTCTCATTAGTAGATTAAATAATATACAAAGATATAGTCTTATGTAAAACGACTGACGCTTCGCTTTCGTGTAGCAAGGGCAGTAGACAGGACTAGTTAGTTGATCGGACATATCTTTTTGACAGTTATTTGTATTTTTTAGTAAATAAAATAAACATTAAATCGTAATATACACTTACTTCTGTATCTGAGCCGTTTCTGGGGTTAGCGCTCACAAAGGCACAGACAAACAGACAAAAATCTAATAATCACTGTTTTGGGTAATGCTCTTTTCTACAAGCCATCTCCTAAATACATTCCATCTATAGATAGCGATTACTTTCAGATTCATTATAAGATTTTTCAAATTTCCGTTTGTCTTTGAAAATTAGAAAAAGTTTATTTATGATGAACCTATTTCAGCTCACCGAGCGACTTTCAACTTTTTTCCAAAATTCGATATTTGATAGATAGATGGCGTAATCATCCATATGATCAATTCTATTCCCTCCATAAGTCTCGGAAACAGAAGTTTTAAAAGACGGGCGTTCTAATGTATTTAAAGTTGTACAACTGCAAGGAACATAAATAAATAAACAAGGTTTACCACAACTGGGAGTAAATAATTCAGTACTGCAGTGTTTCGCAATAAGAATTCCAGATCGTCCGTTGCAGGATGTGAGTTTATCGATCGGTATACTCTACTGATCCACCGATCGTGCGAGCAGACGGCGGCGTGAGTCAAGTGGAGAACTCTCATAAAATATGCAATGTATTGACTAGAGCGCATTGCGGCACACTTCTGTACGGTCCCACGTCTGCGGTTACTTCGAGCAAAATTAACGCGACTGTGACTTTGTCAAAGTAAACAACGATGCGTGGTTCGGCTGAGTTTCAGCTAGTTTCCAGCTTAATGTACATTTGTTTGTCTTACGGTTACGAGGTTCGGTGCTCCATATTGTTTGATAATTTAAATCCCTGTAAACACAGTTGGCGATATTTCGGGGAATACAACGGGAGCTAATCTTGATATTCTGCCCAAATTATTAGCGAAGTTTGTAACAAAGACGTTCTTGGTACCCGAGTTTATTGTTATTGAACGATCATGGGTAACATTAACCTGTATTTCAGACAAAAGTCATTATTTGTTAACATTTGTTTCATTCATAAGTTAATTGATAAAATTGTCGTTGAAATAAACCTTATTGTTAGGTGTTATCGGATCTGTTTTAAAATAGAATATAATCCAAATAAAATTTAATGTAAGAAAAGATCACCTACAATAATTACTTAACTTCAAAACATTACTCATTGTAGTGACTTAGAATACCAACCCCGATCCCATGCTGGAAGACCAGGGTGTCGTAAGAAATCAGCTGCTTGTAGGACAATATCTGCCCGCCTGCCTGGCGACCACCTTCGCTGTATAGTCGACCGTGAGATGTTTTATACTTGTGCCGTTGTCGTAGTGTTGGACAGTCCGTTCTCTGCTTTGTAACCGTCCTTCAGTCACTTGCCCGTCAATTGCTTACATATCAGGTTACCCGTTTGAGGCTAACCAAAGTGTCAAAAGCCTCAAATGTTGCCCATCTACTGCTTCTTGATGACAACAATCAGAAGATGTCTTAACTATTGTAATAGAAATTGTATCTGGATATTTTGAGAAAAATAACCATTTTGAACCATTCATATATCTGGATAAATAAATAAAATAGTATACATAACTAGTTAACTGTAAAATGAAATGAAAATAACTATATAGATAGAAAGAAAGAAATTATTTATTTCGTCGCTAAACTACAAACGACAATTATAATAACAAAAGTGGTGGCATTCACATAAATGGCTGCTCCGACGGGGAATCGACCCCGGTAGGTACCCCACTACCGAACACAGATTTAGTTGTTGATACTAGGAAATAGGTTTAATATATCATTTATAAATGATGATCATTATCTTGTAGGACCATCGATCCACCTGAAGATGATTTACCATTTCAAATAATATATTGGAAACCTAAGCAAAGACACATTTAGCATAAATTCAATACCAGTTAAGTAAACCGCCGGGTAATGGAAGAGAACGTGTGTGGTTGGAATTCAATTTCCTAGCGGGTTACAACTAAATTTATACCCGAGTTAGCTCATGTTTTCCTAGTAACCTAAGTTCGATGCTAATATTATTTATTGGAGATTCGAGTGCTTTATTTCTAAACATTTGTTTTATATGTCATACTTTTTTGCTTTCTTTTATTAAGCCTGGGCCGTTATTATGCGTACCCATATTTTTTCCTCCAAGCCTGAAACTAGAATGAATCAATTTGTTATGTTAGTTATTTTATTTGGAAACATGTTCAGCACATTTTATTGATTTAGAAAAATGTAGCTGTCAATTATATTTATTTACTAACATTTTGATAGAACGGTACAACAGTTTTATTATCAATAAATAAATAAAATCGAATGAACGGACTGACCTTGTTACAGTTTTATTTTTAGCCAGTAAAATTAACATTTTTTCACATAAAGGTAGCCTATTAGGACTTCCAAGAAAATATACTAAATTTTACAGATCTGTGTATATATTAGTAATTAAAAATATATATTGGACTTCAAAAATGAAACAAAGTTATGAAATAATAAAATTTTCTGGAGCCTACAAGTTCTTTTGAGGTCCGGTGACATTGAAGGCATTGAATGCTGCTGCTCCAAGTACCTGCACCACGGTGGTGAAGATTTATATTATTGTGACCGGTCCTCAAAATAACTTGTAGGCCGTAGCATTTTTTGATGAATTCCTAATTTCGAGTTAATGTTTTGAAGTCGATTTAAATTGTGTTATATTACTTTTATTTTATTACGTTATACGCAAAGGTACATGTATATTTTCAAATAATTAGGTTAATTGCAATACAAGTTATTAAGTATCCATTGTCTCCTGAAAAGTTGGGCTCCTTACTATATACTATGGTTTGATGCCCGCGATATTTTATCTGATAGTAAATCCTACCAAGGCTTAAACACGATTTA
>DWKC01001488.1:0-10044 GCA_018249195.1 Racta chiria
CGCAGTGACCACAGCGGGAGATTTTCAATTCAGTTTTATATCCGTCACAGTTTTTTTAGTTATATCCGTCATAGTTTACCTTTAAAATGATTATTTATTTTAAGCTACTTTTTTATAAGATTTTCTGATCCAACTATTTTGCTATTCGAAGAGGATCTATAAACATAACCCTGACAAAAAATATCACTTGATAGAAATCAACAAATGGTCTTTCTCGTTCAAAATTATTTTAAACAAACCTATCTATCGATATCCAAACTAACATTTATATTTTATTCGAGCCATTCTTATATACCTCCCCACAGTATCAACCACGATCGTGCCGTGGAAACACACCCAAGCATCTCCGTTTCATACCGATATACAATAGGAAATCAATCCATCAAACGAAGTAAGAGGAAGTTATTATTACTTTATCACGATTTGTGACTTCATAAGATACTTTTGTCGTATCTAATGTAGCTTGAATCTCCTATAGTAAAATAATATTTCTGAACCCAACCCACTGACCATCCACTTAGCTCAGATTTCATCGCTAAATTAGATGGACGATCCAAGCAGCCAAATTAATTATGTACCTACTTAGCTTTTATTTTATGCGCAGTGAAAAAACTAAAAGAAAGATACAATTTCCTATTCAATATTTCATCATGATCGTAGAAAAAAGACGAATCTAATATGACCCAAATATTACATTACGGCCAATAGAAGATTTTAAGAATGTTTTTTAAACATATTTTTTAAGTACAGAACTTTTGGTTGTAAAAATCCACTTAATATAATTAAATAGGTTAGCTTCTTAAAGCTAACAATAAATAACTATTTCTCATTCATCATAATTAATGAGATTATTTATTTTTAAATAGGATTTCCACTTCAGATGCCACAGGTGCGTATAATAACATCCGACGCTGTTCTTGGGGATTTCTAGTATAGCGGAATGGCGGATATTACTTTACTAATACTTACCATGTTCTATAAACTAACGAAAAAAAATGTTTACGGATGTTATCTTTAACTTTAACAATAATACACACATATTAAAACAAAACTAATTTTATAAGTTATAATCTATACCATTGATACTACCACTAGACACATACGATGGGAATCAAACACTTAAAATTTTAAAACTAATTATTATAAATGAGAAAGTTATGAGAATGGATGGCGTCCGACGATGAAGTATTCAAATATTCCTAAAAGTAATTTTTCGGTTTCTTATCAAAACCGGCAATATTCTACGATCAGCGCGATTTTTGGCTATTTGATTTGAAATCAGCCAAATGGCGGCAAGTGGCACATGTCTGTATGGCTGGGCCAAGCATATTTTAAGTGACAGTTGAAACAATGATAAAACTTGGGCTCACTGAAAATCAGCGCCGTAGCAAATATTGCGGTATTTTCCTGATTGAGTTCCAATTTCTGGTACTCCTATAATATTATTTACTTTAGATACTTGCATTTTGTTATTTCATGTTTATTTAATTCAAATGTTTTGTGTTTAAATGTTTTTAATTGTTTGTTATCTTCACGTGTTTTTTTATTTTTATAGTTTTTTTTTTACCCTGATTTTACTATTATTATTATTGTAATGCCACATTTGTGAAGGCGTTTAGCAAATAATTGAGAAACTCATCTATTTTCATCTATGATTTTCTGTTCTATTCCTGTACTGAGACGCTGACGGTGACGTCAAAAACCCAAAAACCTAATGGCACTGACAAACGATATTCGACAGGCAATAGTGATTTGACGTTTTAAGTGTCGTGTTTGACAACCATCTGATTCATGTGTTTTGGATGAAAAATATTTAAAAATAATTTGCTACGTTTTATTTAGTTGTAAATTCAATTCGAGGCTTTGAAAAGACCGTATGTCGGTGATACAAGTACATAAGCAATTGCCTACCATTTTTCAGTTAGGTAAGTTTTATGTTTCGAAATGTAAATATTTTCAACCAAGCTTGTGTTGTCTGATGACGCCTGAACCAGTATTTACTTGCTAGTAATCGTAATTTCTTCCTGTATCCCATAAACCACTCTAGAACATTGTAGCAGGTTACATGCGTAGAAACCCCACTGTACCGGTAGAGCCGTAGATGAATCCCTGGAGATTCCAATACCCCAGGTCACTGCAGATTTGATTTATTAAAAAAATAAACACGTAAGCACCGCCCTGCACTAAAAATCCCTGTGCGTCATAGGCAACATAAGTATCAACCATGACCCAAGAGCAAATGAGTATTTATGTATCACATTAATGTCACCCCAGATATTAATGGATTTTGAGACCCCCATTTTATTTTATTGGTATGAGAAACTTCCTAAAGGTTATACTAATATTAGTATAGAAATTTAAAAGAATAGAAATTAATACAAGTAATTAACTATGAATTTGCAACAAAAACATTCATTTATTCCAAATGCCAACATACCTATTTAGTTGTTACATTGTTTAAAATAAATGAACACCTGTACTTGTAGTATCTTAATATGTTATTGTATTTTTTCAGGGTTCCGCATATCACACAGAAAAATGACATCAGCAACAGGTCCAGTAGAAACCACAATCCGGGACAAACTACAGAAAGCTCTAGAAACAACATATTTAGAAATCATAAATGAATCATATATGCACAATGTTCCACCTGGCTCTGAGACCCATTTTAAAGTTGTTGTGGTATCTAAGAAGTTTGAAGGCCTACAGTTAATAAAAGTAAGTTAGAGTATTTGTTCTTTTTATAAAGAATTTACAATAACTTAATACTTGTTTATAAACATTTTTTTCACTAAAAACATATTTTACCCTTTTCAGCGACATCGGCTAGTAAATGATACATTACGAGATGAAATTCAGACAAATGTCCATGCTCTCTCTATAGTTGCAAAAACACCAGAGCAGTGGGAAGCCAGTGACAAAATAGTGGATAGTAGTCCTAATTGCCGTGGTGGTTTTGGCAAATAAACAACATTAGGGAAACTGTAATTGGCTTATAACTTATAAAGGCTTAAGTTATTAAAAGGGAATGTTATTTAAATACTATAATAGTTTTCATCTAAGTATTCTTTGTAGGCTTTTAAGTTTAATGTAGGTAGCTTCAAGACATCTGTGAATAGTAAATTAGTGTATAATATATAAATTAGTTTGCTTCCACCTACTACTACATCCCCTGCTGCGAACGGGCGGTACTGTAGCCAAGCCTTAAGGGTACGCTTTCCGTATAATGTATATTTTTTACTTCAGATCAATTTAATATTTTTTTTGGCGTTTATGTAGAAAACCATCAAGTTGCAGTTGAGCTCTTACTCAATAACGAAAAGCGGATAAAATCTAAAAAATATGAGATACTTAATTTGTAGATATTTTAATTACTGATTTCATTTATAGATACTCTAACACGCCTTTTTAGAAGTTTTGTAGAAAATTCGGAACCCTTGAAGTTTTGATATTTATATTGGGGTCATGTGTTTCCACCTGTACAAACTTCACGGTTGGTTCTAGAAATCTGAAAAAATCATAATACTAACATATACCTACATTACTGAACAAAAAAGGAAAATTATTTTGGATGGGTATGGTTAACGACAATGTTAATAACGATAAGGTTAACGAGCTATAATGTCAACTACGGTACCTACTCTACATTGTGCGTGGATTGACACTTGGCTGGTTTTTATTAACTTATTATCGTTGTCCCCAAAACTAACTACCTCAGCCAAACCATGTCTCTAGGCCATAAAACAAATCAACTTAACGAACTCCAGGAGCCGAGGCTAAGGAAGTCACTTTGACATATGACAGACGTCTATTTTAAAGTGAGGTCTGCTGATTGACAGTTGACATCCGTAACATCAGTCAGCTGATTTATATGTCTTTTGTATTTACTGCATTTAGCGGCGGTTCTCTAGGTTCTATTATTTCTAAATTAAATTAGACAGAGTAACTTAATTTACCAAAGAACTGCATGTCAATGGAACCACATACAGCTGTTACCGTAGATCTTTCTATTAGGTGAGTGTTTATAACGAATTCAATGTTTTACATGTAAACTAGTGATTCCCGATTTAAAGTTAATTAAAAAATTACTCATGATTGTTTATTGCTTACTTCATTTTGGCTGTATTAGAGAAAGATTGACACCTATTGTGTTATTTACAAATCGAGTCACGTCCACGGTCACTAGTTTCATAAAGCAGTGTCAATTCCATATTAACCCATTGACTTACCTGTTTATCCTGAGTAACTCTGCGAAGTTGATATCATGCAATGTCTGATGTATGAGGCCATACTAACGTCATTGCCATACTTACAGTAGTATGTATATATAGCAGTAATAATACTAGAAAAGAAATATATATTATGTATAACAGTTATAATATATATGTATATATTTTATATACCCCCAATAGGTCCAAGACTCGGTTGCACAGATTTTCAGCACTGGCCTAAGTAGTGGCAGCTCGGTTGATAACAAACTGAAATGTCTGTTCAGGTTTCTACATATTATCACAAAGAAGAATGTCATCAACAAGGGGACAAGTAGAAATCTCAATCCGTAACAAACTGCATATATCTCTAGAGGCAACACATATGGAAATCATAAATGAGTCGCACCTGCATGGTGAATCATACGGTTCAGAGACACACTTCAAGGTGGTAGTGGTGTCAAGGAAGTTTGAAGATTTGTCCTCACTTAAGGTCAGTTGGAAGCACTCATTGCTTGACTATTCAAAGTAATCAGCAAGTTGGAAAGTGGTTTGGTAGTTACAGAAATCTCATTATCCTTGGTGCATCAGAAGAATCGTAAATCTGTAAATTATTATTATTAAACTAAACTTCTCCTAGAGCAGAGGTCTAAAAACTTTTTTTCTCATAGACTCCTTTCAAAGTTTTACTGGTTTTGGTGGGTACCCTGTTGCCTCATTTCTACCATAATCCCAAAATTCGTCAAAATATGTAAAAATTTATAGCCAAAGCATCTAGCTTAATACAACTACATTTGCTCAAAAGTACAGCTTGTCAAAATCACAGATATATTTAGAATTTTGCTTTTCATGATAGAGTATACATATATATACATTTTCCTACATAATACACATAATACTATCTGCCTACATTGATAAGTAACCTTAACCCAATATGTTTGATCTTCACTATGGAAATCCGAAACTGTTTTACACATAGACCCTCATTGAGTCACCTGTGGGCGCCTGGGGTCTGGACCACTGTAACCACTGCTCTAGATCCTATTTTGTATTTCAGCGCCACAGACTAGTAAACGACGCGTTACGAGATGAGATCCGCACCAGCATCCGCGCTCTGTCCATAGTGGCGAAGACGCCGGACCAGTGGGCGTGCGAGGAGGCGGCGCGCGCTGCGCTCAGCACCAGTCCCAAGCGACGCGCCAGCTTTGGTATAGAGAGGAGCAATGCTGAAGTCTCTAGGTGGCCTTAAATTGTTCTATATTTTAACACATTAACTGTTCATTTGTCTTAATTTGTTCATAATAATATAGTCTACCGTAACATACACCTCATGTAACATATTCTACTACCATAAAGTTCAGTCGGGAGTTGATCCTATGTGATCAACCGAGTTAAGCGACAGTAGGCGCACGAGGTAGGACCACTAATGGCATCAATTTCTTGAGCGTTTCTGTGCTTCGGAGGGCACGTAAAGCCGTCACTCTCGGTTGTTATCGTTCAATAAGAATTGGTGACCCGGCGAACCCAGAAGACTTCGGGTGGCATAAAAATTGGGCCCTTAAGTTAAATTAAGGCCACTAATCTCTACTCCAATCCGCAGAGGAGCAGCGAGGTGGGTGCCCTTGGCCTCCGTCTGACCCAATGCTCAATAGTGGACCATTCATAGGTCGAAGCCATAATTGGTCGATTTAAAATTGTACCGTTATAAATCACTATGGGTCGGTACATCTCGCTCGGTTTGTAATAGAAGGGCAATTTTCTTGTTCGCACTAAATGCGAGGCCTTGGTTATGTAGTCTAAACTGTGCAATATGTAATGAGGCAGCGTCCGTTGCCCGATGTAGGACACAAAGTTCACAACCTAATGCACTAACCTATATGTATGGACAATTAACATGTTAATTAACGACGTTACAATAAATAGTGTTATGTAAAACCTCTTCTATTTTCTTCCCATTTATTCGTCCTGATTCCCATTTTTTTGTCACGTCCTGAAGCGTATTGTTGTTTTTGTGTCTGGGTTCAGTTAGTGTCATTTTTGATTCGTACTGTACCTACTGCTAACATACTTTCTTTGTCAACCCCGTGCGTGCAGGTCTTTTACTTCCTTTCTAGCAGGTAACGCGTTAGTGACACCCCAGTGTTGTTAATGTCTAGGGGTCACGGTGATCACTTACTATCAGGGGATCGCTGTTTGCCCGCTTATAAGAACAAAAAATAAGAAATTTTATACATCATCGGATGTTATATTTGCTTTTACTCTCATATTGTGCCATACTTTTGGCAAAATAAATGTATCTTTTTCTTCTTCTTTTTCACACCCACCGCACTACGATTTCCTGTATTACAATAACACAAGAACAAAGGTTCATCTTACAGCCGGCATCTTATCTGCCCGGCTTGAAATCTAACCTTGAACCCTTCACTCGCCAGGCAGGGTCACTAGCGACTACACTACTAAGCCGTCAAACCTGGCATGTTAGAACTGTCGCTCTGCAGCGTGGTAGAATACGTTCCGGACCTCAATTATAACGACGTCCTTTAATGAGTTGGAGAAATAATCTTATACAAAAGTATATTCACCATAATGAACAAAGGAAGCGAACGAAGCACGTTCCTTCTGTTTCTAGTATCGCGGGAACTTAATTTATTACTTCCCAGCTAACGTATTTAATTATAAGAGATTTATTTCTTACAAGACAAGATTTATTACACTTGAAATTTTATAGGTTAGCCCAGTTTAAAATTGCAACGCACTGTGTATCATGCTAGGTATTAAATAACGTTACGAAAGGAATCTATATTTATAAAACAAAGTCGAAAATCGTGTTAGTTACATATTTTATTACTCAAAAACGGCTGGACCGATTTTAATGGTTCGTCTCAGCCCCGATTAACAGAATAACTATCCAAATATTAAAAAAAAAAAACAGTGGAATACCTGAGTTGGAACACTAGTAGTTCAGCGAAACTACATATTGAAATATCTGAACACAATTAAAGTGGAAAACCTGATTTAGAACACTCGGGGATCAGCGAAACTATTGGAGAGATGGAAATGTGTGTCGAGTATTTACTAAAGGTACTTTCAATCTGTCAAAAATCAAGGATCTGATATAACGGACGTTGCATGTTAAAAAAAATGCATAACAACCTCTGCCGGGTCAGCTAGTAGGTATAAAGTGAGCGTAGTCTTCATGATGTATGTTACATATGGGTATTCTGTGATAGATCATACATATAATAAATCTGTAGCTGATCGCTGTCTGTACTTGGAAGATATAAAGGAGAAACTTATAGGGGGGGTTTGTAGTAAGGAGTAGAAAAACTACCATTCGTAGAATTTTTGTCTGTTTGTCGGTTTATCTGTTTGTCGGTGCTTTGTTCACGCTAATCTCAGATACTACTGATCCGATTTGAATGCGGGTTTCACTAATAAATTGGGCTTAGCTTGGATTGACACTTAAGGGGTTTTTATTGAAATCGGTGTATAGATAAAAAAGATATGACAATTTAAAGAATTTCGTCGTTACCTATACCGATGCAAAGTGAACGCAGCTATGAACTGAAACTGAAACTGAAACAACGGTATGAGAACTCATGCAGGTTTCCTCACGATGTTTTCCTTCATCGTAGCAAGTTACAATCAAATTCTGATGTGCACATAATTTTGAAAATTAGAGGTGCGAACAGATTTGATCCCCGGACCTGCCCTTCTTGAACGACCAACGTTCAAATCATTAGGCTATCACTGCTTCAGAAAGTTAAAGTCAATATGTAACCGCAATTGGCAAACAAAATTATTAAGTACTTTCGTGTTTTGGGAGGCACGTAAAGTCATCGGACAGCAGTCGTTAAACCATGCCTTCAAAAGGCATAAACCTGCTGAAGTGTGTAAAATTTTATTATTTATAAATATTATTATATATATTAGGTACATGTACATGATGCTAAGTCATAAAACCTCTAATATTTCGCATAGTAAAGAAAGGACAGCCACGAGTTTCAGCGTTTATTCCATATTGTCCTGGAAACATAAAAGAATACGTAAAATTTTAGTATTCATTAATTTTGTCAATACACGCGTGAATGGTTTGAAATACCTTCTTTAATTTAACATCGCGGCGAAAGATGTTCTGGAGACAGATTACACAAACCTTCCAAGTTGACTATCAAATGTAGATTGAATGTTAAACTAATGTTTTTACATTTCTACTCTTCGAATTAATAGAGTTTTCGCCGAATCCCGGCCGTATAAATATTTAAAGGCACTTTAATATTTTTATGTATAAATTCATACTAAAACGTTTTACTGTCGGCTAAATATGGCGTAAAATATTGTCTAGTTCCGTGATCTTTGGCTCGTTGTTAAAATATTTCCGATATTCGAAATATCGAATGCCATAATTTTCATTGTTTGTGCAAATCAAAACAAATCGGATCCCATGATTAACTCATAAAATTCTAAATTATCCTGTCTGCATATCGAAACGTCCTGGGTTTATTTCCCATGCTAGGATAAGCATTGCTGTGGCAGATTAAAGTTAGTTCCAGAGTTATTTGAGATGTGTTCTCCGTGTCACTACAATCCTAGCGCTATAAATATTGTATACATATAGCTACTGCTTCCCGTTTAAGGTTTCAGCTATAAATGTGGCATATTATACCTATATGTA
This sequence comes from Racta chiria, assembly GCA_018249195.1. Taxonomy (NCBI): domain Eukaryota; kingdom Metazoa; phylum Arthropoda; class Insecta; order Lepidoptera; family Hesperiidae; genus Racta; species Racta chiria. The sequence continues at coordinate 8,884 of DWKC01001488.1, forward strand.
TAGTGTTATTCATAGCTAAAGCAATATCTATCTATCTATGATTGCGAATGGTCAGAAACTGGCTATTCTGACGAGGGTGTAGAGCGAAAATGAAATTGTAAATCTGTCTATCCAGGAAATGCGTCGGTGCGATGCCCACGGAGGCTATTCAACGATCAGATCGAAACTAATAATACTACACCCTATACGAGCATTAGGCTCCGTGCACGCTGAACCACTAGAATCTTAATTAGCAGTCGCCGGTGGTATGGTAATCCTGTGTCTTGATAACACGTATGATGTATTATTAAATATAGATTCCGTATATCATAGTGTATATATAGAATAGAAATTACTAATTAAAAGTTTTTGTAAAGTCGAAGAGCTTCTGAAATTCATTCGATTATCAGCACGCCCTGGAGTTTTTAATTTATAAATACCCACTATCATAATATGTAGTAGATTCATATGTCTACAAAGTAAAAGAAGTAGCAGTCGAAGAACCTCTTGATCTAAAAATGCCAGCGATTCAACAAAAATACCCTATTATTGTTTGAAGCTGGAGTGTGATTTTAGTTTAGTTTTAATGATCGCCGTTCATTAGATAAGACTTTAAAAATAAGCTTTATGTTCCTTTGTTAATTGCGATTTAAGAAACCGCTATTTAAAATGTTAAATCAATAAAAGTGTATTCGACTGCTTTAAGAGGAATATGTTGAAAAAATATGTCGAGTTTGTCGTCAGCCGAGTTAAGCAACAGAAGGCGTGGTCGTATAGTGGATAGGTTATCGCTAGTGGTAAAAATATTATGAGCACTTCTGTTCTTCTGCGGGCGCGTATACCCTCAGGTCCCGCTTAAATGACAGTCGCCTTCAGCCTTGTTCGTTGGCTTTGGGTGGCTAACAAACTACCGATACTTGGGTTGACCACAGCCCCTCCTATCAGCATTCTAGCAGCGTCGTTGATATGCTTTAGGGCTCTCAGTTCTAAGCAGCCCCGTGCACAGTAATGAGCCTTTCATATAAATAATAGCTATAGCATAAATAGAATATATATAATACGTAAAATGAAATGGTCCTTGCCGAAATCAAGTACTGTTTTTTTTCGGCAACATAATTATTTTTTAAGTCCTTACATTATACAAACTTATATAAACATTGGTAACGTAATTTTAAGTGCGTA
>DWKC01001489.1:0-10041 GCA_018249195.1 Racta chiria
CAGTACTTGATGGTGTGTGCGCGGTCGCCTGTGGCGCCGCAGCGCGGGCAGCGGAAGGCGCGCAACACGGGGCACAGCACTCGCCCGCGGCAGTCCTTCAGCGCGTGCGAGGAGTAACACTCCTCGTTCTCGCCGTTATTCTTGCAGAAGGCGCATTCCTGGCGATGTCAAATCATACATATAATAAATCTGTAACTGATCGCTGCCTGTTCATGGAAGATAATATGGAAGAGATTTGTAGGGGGGTTTGTAGTAAGGAGTAGAACCCAAAACAACCATTTTTAGAATTTTTGTCTGTTTTATTTGTTACTGTTCATCTGTTTGTCTGTGCTTTTGTTCGCGCTAATCTCAGAAACGGCTAATCCGGTTTTCACAGATATATTGGGCTAAGCTTGGATTGAAACTTCTTTTATTGAAATCTGTGAAGAAATAAAAAAACCTATGACAATTTAAAGAATTCCGTCTATCCAATTCCGCGCGAACGGAGTCGCGAGCACAGCTAGTGTAATATATGCTCTCAGAATCGATATTGAAAACAGAATGATATGTTCGATGTAAAACTGAATTATATTATGTTTATAGGCCTATACTTAGTCCGTTTTCATCTTGACAACCTCAAACGTTCAACTTGCTGTAGATTCAGACTTAATATACAAAAGCATCAATGAAAAAATATAAGATCATGATTTTATTAGTACCATCTTACTACCTACTACTACATTATACGTGTAACACACTAATAACAACTCAGGGCGTGTTTTGTTTACAAGATAGGGCACGATGAAAAATATACTGTATACATCTACATCCATAGCTATGGCTTCAACCTATTAATGACCCACTACTGAGCACGGGTCTCCCTTGATACTGAGGAAGCCTAGAGCATACTCCACCACGCTGCTCCTGTGCGGATTAGTGGAGAGGGTAGTGACCAACCTAAGTGTCGAACGTTTTTATGACGATTTTGTACAGATGTCGGCTGCCTATTCCAGGGGTACATCCTTGCAGATTCCCCCCCTTAGAATCGGGAAATGTACTTAGTTGTAGAAATAGTATTTATTTTAGATGGTATTACGCTTTCAATCCCGATGAAATCTATCTCCCCCATGGGTCTCTTCAACTCCCTGGATCAGAAGCTGGGTACGTCCATGGATAGATTATAGGTTGGAATAACACAAAGGCTATCTTTGCTTAAATACAACACGCGGGCGACGCCGCGCGCGGAAACGAGTGTTTCTAAAGTTCTTTATTGGCTGACAATGCTTGGTGGCATGGGCAACGATGCCCACTTACCCTGAAACTCATCTGCTCATGTCAGGTACTCACATTAGGCAACGCTCTCCTCATTCGCTTGTCACTGCGCACCTTCGCCACCTCCTGGAGGAACTCGTACAGCAGGTTCGGTCTGATGGACCGCAGTACGTACAGCTGCTCGCGCGTCAGCATCGACACGTAGTTGTTCGCTGATGATATACCTGGTAAACAGTGATAGCGTGAATCAGGCTTATGAGATATCAAAGATGTATTGCGCTGTCGCCTCGTCTTACAATCAACCAATCTGTTGGTAATGACCAGGGAGTAAGCGTTCGCCTCAGAGGTTGGTAGAAGAGGTTGTGGGGGCAGACAGCATATGCTTGCATACTAACCATACCACTCGATCCAGTACTGTTGGCAATTGAATTCTATACTCCTTCCTATTCTTGGGATAAAACTTTTTCCGCTTTTTCTTTTTGGTCCGCTTATTGAGAACAATTGTCGCCAGTCGTAGTTCAGGTGGCCTAGGCTCTAGAGCCACTCCTGACTCCGCCACGCTGCTCCAATGTGGTGGTGTCCCAAGTGTCAGAGTTTTTTAAGCCGCCCGAAGGTTTCCCACTTGGCTTAACGAGTGTCACGTGATAATAACAATCGGTACTGACGGCACGTGCCAAAAGACGGTAACACTCAAGAATTGTTTGCCACTAGCGATCTCGCATCCTCCCACCGACCACGCCCGCTGTTTTTTAACCGAGTTGACCGTTTAGGATCGACGCAAGACGCCGGCTATGAGAACATCAGAATCAGACAAGCCTCTTACCCCTAAGAACTCAACCTAGTTAGTACACATGGCATCTTAGGAGTTCCCTACATTCTTAAAACAAAATAAATAGCGTAAATACACACTTTTGATAAGAAAATCGAACGCATCAATCATTTCGCCCTTCCTGCCGCCGGCACTGGCGCCCGACGCGCCTTCAGGCCACATGGTTGTAGACGACGACACCGTCTCGGCGCGATTGCCACCTGCCGACAACATTGTCGCCATCATTATCGTAACCATCATAACCATTACCCGATGGTGATGAAAATGACTCAATTTTCATCGTCACCAACATAATCATATAATAAATCTGTAACTGATCGCTGTCCGTATATGGAAGCTATTTATCCATTACTGACCGATTTTAGTAAGAAATATAATCCAAAACAAACTTTTTAATAGGTAGTTAGTATGATCTTTAGTTTTTTCTTTAGTAGTAGTCTGTGTGTAGGTACGTTAAGAAAGACGCGTCTCGCAGTCACGCGCAATACAACGTACCGTAATAGCGTTTGTCATTTACCTCATAAGTACATGATATTGAAACGAAAAGGGTTCATATTTGACTGCGGTACCTTAAAAGGAAACAACTTACCCATATAATAGTTTTGTGGATTCGTGTGCTCTGTCTCATCGAACAGCAGGTCGGAACCGCTGAGCCGCAAGTTCATCAACACGTCGTCGATATCAGTAGTTGAGGGTGCTGGAAATATTTCATTCAAATCAAATCAAATCATTTATTTCATTAGGTATTTTCAATACACTTATGAACGTGTCCATCGTGTCAAACATTGGAATCTGCCACAGTTTCGGAAACATGCCTTAATAAAGAGAAGAACGGCGAAAGATGTATTATTATTGTTATACATAGGTTATTCACTTTATTTTTATATTTATCTATTCTTTGTTGAACCTTACAAATGTAATGGAACAAAAGGCGGAGTTAATGCTAAAGGCAGTTGGAGTACGAAGAAATATTGTACATTTATTAAATGTAATTAGGTATTAGGCTTTATTAGGATGCGTACAGTTTACAATATGGATATTTCCAGGATAGTTCTAGAAAAATGTAACGGCTCAAATACGCCTAAACCATTTCTTAGGGTTCCGTAAAAATTTCGGAACTTCGGAATTTACTATAGTTTCGATATGTCCGCACTGTAGAGTGGGCTAGCCCAGAGACCCCTAGTGCTAGAAAGCGGTATACATAATCGTTTATGTTCGGAAGATACTGTGTTCATGAAGAAAGTTTGTGAGGATCGATGAATAGATCTCCTCGCTCGATATAGCTCCTTCACGCAAAAAGTAGGTACTGAACAGATCCGAAACAAATTTGGCAGAGATAGATTATACTATGGAATACCACAAGCAGGCCGGCGTTTCGTAAATCATAGAACTATGCAAGTATTATTTTAAATCAATTCTAAAGATATTTATAAAGATTTTGTATTTAAACACGAGGCGCCACGTTACTACGTCGTTACATTATCTAAATTTCTTTCTATGGATTTAAAAAATAAATCTTAGTTTAGAATTCAAAATTCATAGAACTAGCGTATATCGTATATATATAATTTTAAACAGACATTCCTAAGTGGGTAGCCATACATAGGCAATATTTAATAGTTAGCAGGTGCACAGAAGATAACTTATATTCACACTTGAATTGGAATTGAACCGTGGACACAGCAGATAACGCATCATTATCAATACCAATAACTAATAAATACCAGTTCGATTTATCTCGTAGTCATTAATCTTACCAGTATTCTTTGCAACCCATAACTGTCCGACTACTGGGCTCGGGTCTCCACTCACAATGTGAGAGGTACAGGCCATAGTTCACCACGCTGGTCAAATGCGGATTGATAGACTTCACTTTTAAGGACTTTATGAACTCTCGGGAGTGCAGGTTTCCTCACGATGTTTTCCTTCATCGTAGTAGTGATGATCAACTTCTGATACGCACATAACTTTAAAAGTTAGAGGTGAGCGTAGCAGGATTTGTACCCGCGAACTCCCGTTCAAGAGACCAAAGTTCAAACCATTAGTTTAACACTGCTTTAACCTTTACCAGTATTATAAATGCGAAAGTTTGTGCGAATGGATGGATGTTCGTGACTCTTTCACGCAAAAAGTACTAAACGAATCCGAATGAAATTTGGCACAGAGATAGGTTATAGTATAATAACACAGGCTACTTAGTTAACATAACACGCGAGCGAAACCGCGGGTGGACTCTTTCACGCACTACTGAAACGTATCCGAATGAAATTTGGCACAGATAAGTTGTAGTATAATAACACAGGCTACTTTGTTAACATAACACGCGAGCGAAACCGCGGGTGGACGCTTGATACTTGAGTCGCTTCTTGGTACAGAAACTGTATACTAATTCTGTAATATGGATTGAAAATTATTAATTTTTCACAAGCTATTCTGAGTGTGGTAGTTAGTATTACGTAGGTAGACGGTAGACGCATTTTTTTACAATCAAGTTTACCTATGAGATAACGTTCAAACAAAAAAACGGGCCACTACTGAGCACAGATCTCTCCTCGAGACTAAGAAGTCTATAGCATACTCCACGCCGCTCCAGTGCGGATTGGTGGAGTGGTTAGTAGCTAACCTAACCCACGTGGCGGAAATTTTAGTGCCGCTCATAGGCATCAGACATGGCTCAACGTTTACTTTCTAACGATAAAGCCCGGGAGCGACGGTTCATCGTCCCCTGCAAAGCACGGAAGCAGTAATCCAAATTGCAGTAATCGTAATAATTTAGAGTTACATTACATGCTATATTTTGACTTTCATTAAGTGAGCTCGATGTTCCTATGATGAAATAGATATTTTGAATTTAATTTGAATTGTATTGAATGCGACCGTTGTTGCACAGCTTTCCTGATACATGAAGACCCGGGCACGAGCGCTCAGGTCACCGGGTCACCAGGTTCTTAGATATCTATCTTTTACATTGTTACAAATCTGATAAGTCTACCGTCATTACATGCCCAACAACATAATATATAAATATGTATTATTTTAGCAAAGTCGATGACAAGTTAGATAGGTATTGTCTACAGAGACTATAGGCGTTACCGTAGGATTGGTTACAGATTTTTTTAAGTAGTAATCAATTTCAAAGCTATCGTATTGCATATTAAACAACATAGTAATAATTTTGACTTGCATTTCTTATAATATTTTCACTTTCATTATGTGAGGTCGATGTTTCTATGATGAAATAGATATTTTGATTTTTTACATTTTTGAATCGGTGTTGACTTTGGTGCAACGGCAACTACTTATCATCAAGCCTGATCGCTAGTTTGTTTAGTTTGGGGTTTGGGGACAAAGGTCGAGGGATTACTTTATTCCTTACCTCATGGTGAACGTGGTCAACACACACACACATACAACTGTATTTATTAGAAAAAGACTTACGTGACGATTTCCAACTCTTTCTACGTACGCCGCGTAAAGGAACATCGTAAAATAAACTTATAATTACCAGTATCTGCCTGTCGGGGTTCATTCTGCGACATTAATGACATCAAGTCGTTGGTCATCCGTGTTTGGAAGGGAGCAGCCATTGGCGAGAACGCAGGGCCTTGTGAGGTACCCAGCGCGGTGGTCGCACCATTGGATGTGAAGCTTTCCTAAAATATTATTAAAACAATATAAGATATGAATTTGTAATGGTACATTTTAAAATAATATCTATACAAATAAAGAAAATTGCAGCACGTGACTTCGCCCGCTTGGTGTGTTGATTAATGTAGCCTATAAATGTTATTCCAGTGTACAATCTGTGCCTGTGCCAAATTTCATTCGGATCCGTTCAGTAGTTTATGCATGAAAGAGGAACAAATATCCATCCATCCATTCTTACACACATTCAGATTTATAATATAAGTAGGATAGGGTAGGATATAGGGTATTTTTCAATAACTATCTACCACTTTCGGAAAGATGCCTTAATAAAACTAAGGAACGGCACAAAAAACTCTTTAGCACATGTTATGGTAATAATTCCTACACCAAACAAAGCAGATTATTTACAAAACAATCACAGTATCAACTGAAGTACAAAATAACAATAGTAACTATTAAAAAAAATGTAGGGTAGATACATAATTGTTGTAACTTATATTTCGTAATATTTTTATTATTTTTTTACATTTTATAGACCGCTTTGTTGATCTCCCAACTGCCCAAAGGTCGACTGGCAGAGAATGCTTTTAGCATTAAGTCCGCCTTTTGATGTTACATTTGTGTAAGGTTCAATAAAGTTTAAATAAATAATTCAACTCAAAATCATTAATCGTCTGAAACAGTCACGTAACTAAAGTCAAGTAATTAACAAAGCAAGTAGGTACTTAATAAACATTATAAAAATGTAAAATAATAGCCAATCCTATGGTAACGCCTAATATCTCGACAGACAATGTTTATTTATGATAACTTGCGTGTGTAAGGTAGGCCGGAAGGAAACAAGCCGGCGGGAAAACTTCCAATCATCATACTTATCATCATATCATACCATATCATATCATCATCATTTCATATCATACATTTAATAAATCTGTAGCTGATCGCGGTCTGTACATAAAGGATATGTGGAAGAATCTTATAGGGGGGTCTGTATTAAGGAATAGAACCCAAAACTATATTTTTTAAGTTTTGTCTTTTTATCCGTTTCTCTGCTTGTCCGTGCCTTTGTTCGAGCTTATCTCAGAAACGGCTGATTCGATCTGAATCGGCATAAGCTTGGTAAGGCATTTTTGGGATTTTTTATTGAATGTGAACCACGCGCGGGCACAGCTTGTACTACTATAAAAATAATTCGATCGGAATCGGTACTTGTAGCGGATCATTTCCATGCACCCTTATCATTTTAATACTCAATCGTATTAAAATATCCTTATAATTTGAGACGTAGTAATTAATTGGTAGGTACCTATTAAAAGGGTAGATTATAAAAATATTATGGAAATAACATTTACAAACTCAATTGTATTAAAGTATCCCTGCGACTTGAGACTTAGTAAATAATTTTTAAGTACCTATTAAAATGGTAAATGATAAAAAGTATTATAAAATAACTTACAGTTGTAGAAGTCGGCTGTGTTTCACTCGCTGTTGTAAAAAGCTTTCCTTCTTCCATATTGTAGTTATTGAAAGGCAAAGAATCCATTTGCATACTTTAATAATACTTAATTGGTATCCCCTAATATAACGTTTGTAAGCGTTAAATATTCGCACTGAAAAGAAATTTCTAGGCAATGGAAGCCAATATATACGAACAAATACCATGTATTGGCATAACCACAGATGGTATAACTTACCTGGACTTAAGAAGTTTATGCACTATCCGTAATCGTCCTGCAATTAGTACGTAGACTGACTAACTGCCCGCTAGCTGATACTTCGTCCATGGAAACAATAAACATACAACGCAACATAAAAGTAAATAAACGTATAATTTTCTTATTCCCTATCCCGCGTTTTTTAACAAAATCGTTGAATTTTCACTAAATTTACGAGAAAAAGTCATTCGAAACGTAAATCGTAAAATAATCACCATTTAAAGAGGTATTTTCATGCAAATTTTCACTCCTCTTTTCTACATTTCATCGGATAAAATAAACATAATAATAATAATAATTTATATTGAAGATTAACTGAACTTATATTTAGGGTTTGTTATTTTGAAATTTTAGGTAATTAATTGGTGTCTTGATTTTTTTATTACATATATCGCCTTTTCTTTTTTTGCTTACAATAAGACAAAAAAAACTAAGAAACATATTTCATTAATTTACTTAAAGAAGCGTTTCATGCAAATCGATTGATATTTAAAGAAAATCCCATACAAACTTCCAGCCCTTATTTCAAGAGAACCCTTAATCTATTCTGGATAAAAAGTCTCCTGAATGTTAATACGGAGTATAAGTAATCACTTGACAAATTTTATCTGTTCACGGGTTCACAGACAGTAATTCCAACAAAATATTTTCGAGTTCCATTTCGTTATTTGAATGACCTACTTTGTAGTAGGTACTACCATTGTCAAAACAACGTGTGTACAATCTACTTAACAATCACTATTATCTTATTTTCATAAATGCCCTCAACTTCACGCAGGTAACTCCAATTTTTTATGCCTACCCTCATTATCAAAAATAATTGTTTAATATGAAATCAAATACAGTTCTAGAACATTTTATCTAAAGCGAAATAAGCTTTTTTTTTTTATTTCTTTTTTGTGAAATTATAGTTACGCCGCTGATGATTGGAAAAGTTACTAGAATGCAAGTCAAAGTCAATTAATTTATTTCGTCAAAGGAACATAGCTCATTTGTTTAAAAAAATTCAAAATCATAATTCGCGTTAAGTCATACCTACACTGGGACTATTTTATTCTCTTCTTTCCTTGCAACCTTTATCTCTCTCCCACCTTTATATCTTATAACCTTTATATCTCTCCCAGTACTGGGCTCGGGTCTCCACTCACAATGTGAGGGGTGCAGGCCATAGCCCACCACGCTGGCCAAGTGCGGATTGGTAGACTTCACACACCATTGAGATCTTTATGAGAACTCTCGGGAGTGCAGGTTTCCTCACGATGTTTTTCCTTCACCGTAACAAGTGATAATCAACTTCTGATACGCACATAACTTTGAAAATTAGAGGTGCGCGCAGCAGTTTTGAACCCGGGACCTCACGTTCGAGAGACCATGTTCAAACCGTTAGGCTATCACTGCTTTAAACATACCTACCGCAGATTAATATAGGTTTAGACACAGAGTACTTGTAAAATCAGCTTAAAATTTGCCAATGATATGCCAATGATGGTTTTAAATTTGAGTTGTGATCACCTGGTCACTTTTCTCGTAACCACAAATTGGTTGGCGACCAATGGCAGACCCGGGATTTGTGTTTGAGGGGAAGCATGACCCTTGAGAGTAGGTCTCAAGTTTACCATATTATGAATTTTGTGGGCTCAAGCATTCCACACTTCTTCCCCAGCTTACTCTTAACAACGTGTGTTTAAATGATTGGCCTTTACCCGTCTATTGCTCACTATTGATCACGGATCTCTCCCCGCCACTGAGGTGGTCTAGAGCATAGGCCGCACTCCAGTGCGGATTCGTGGCTGTCTTAGTGTCCACCCTAAGCCGAGGAAAATGTTTGTTCTTTAGTTTCAGTTTAACACCTTGTTCAGTTCTTCCTAAACTTTGAAATCATTGGATCAAAATAATTTCAATAATAAGAGACCATCCATACAGACCTCAATTTTGAAGATGTTTAAAATATCAGGTATCACAGCTATCTATGAACCTTCGTCTGAGGGTGAAACCCACTAAATGAATAAAACTAGGAAACTATTCTCGTATCCATTCGTTCAACACAATGTTTCCGTGATAAAAGGCAGGCAGCCCTACTAGTGACCTAAAAACGAACGTCTGGAGCCTTTTAACTTGTCTCGCTTCAGAAATAGACACCGCGCCATCTCGTAAAACTACGAAGTTCAAAAGGTGCCGCTTGCGCCTTTTGCGTCCCCTACACAAACTGAATAAACTCAATTGGAATTGAAGCTCAATATGCACCTTTTCATCACGGTAAACCTATTTTTTGTGATTCTTTTCAGTTATTCCAATTTTGCATTCGGTGTCCCTTTCAGAAATCAATAAGTTATTACCTATTTATAGCCCATTATTAAAGACTTGATGTGCCCGCTCCGTTCGCGCGGTATTTATTATAGAGATATTGTCATATCTTTGTTATTTGTGCACCGGTATCAATAAAATATTAGGTGTCTGTCCGACCTTAGCCCTATACATCAGTGAAAGCCCCATTCAAATCTGATCAGCCGTTTCTGAGATTAGCGCGAACAAAATCAAAATCAAAAATCAAAATCAAATCATTTATTTCGTCTTAGGAACTAAAAGCTCACTTAACGA
>DWKC01001490.1:0-10041 GCA_018249195.1 Racta chiria
CTGTAGATGTTTCAGTTACCCAAAAATTGGTTACTGATTAAAAAAAATCCCATCCCAGTCCATTAATGCGTTGAAGCCATGAGTCGTAGCAGGGACATTGTTGTGCAAGCATGTAAGCGTCTACGTAACTCCATAAAAACCGTATCCGATCGCGTTTATTTACGAACCCTGCCAAAAGTGTCAAATATTCGAAAGTGAATAATATAAGTATTTGCGATACGTATGTGATACCGTCTATTTTGCCTCTCGTTACAACTATTACCGGTTGAGATGTAGCACAGATAAGGCATGTGTCACTTGTAACTAGATAACAGGTTGGTACCGCAGTTAATAATGACGTTAGTTACCATAAGTTAATTAGAGTCGAATAATTAATATGTAACCTGAATGATAACTAAGGCATAATTAAAAACACTCACTGACTTATACGTCATACATTTTTGCACTTTATAAATAAACTGAATAAACACTAAGTAAACCATTAGACCTACAAATGGACAAACCTATGACCTGAGAACAAATATTTATCTGCCACATATATCGATATCCAGACCTAGCTGTTAATCAAAACCCGGAGCCATTGTTTCGCAGGGTCACTGTTTCGGGCGTATATAATGGTGGCCTCTTCACCCCGTTGACCCGCTGAGACAGTCACCAACTATTCTACAAGAATATAGAATTTTTGAAATTCTCCTAAGGTTTATGAGATAAGGGTTGAAAGGTTGTTATAAAATCCACTGATTGAGCCAGAGATGACAACTAGATTCACAATTCACAAAGTACTATCCAGGATAAATCTATCCTGGTTTATCCAACAATATCTCTACGATAGATTATCTCAGTAACAGCATCCTCCAGACACACTGCCACTCTTCGTGACGTAATTAAAAATTTTAATTTTATCCTCTTCGAATAAGGGCTGTCTGCGTGCAATATCCACTATTATATTTGAAATGGACATAAACAATATTATTACAATAGCCATTTAATGGTGGTCGCCGTCTCCGATACACATTAGAAACTAACAATGTCAAAAGTATTACATATAGATTTTTCATCATAACAACTAACAACTAACATCTACCTCAGCCCTAACTTTTAAAATTATGAGCGTAACAGAAGTTGATTATCACTTGCTACGAAGGAAAACATCGTCAGGAAATCTGCACTCCCGAAAGTTCTCATAAAGTCCTGATTGTGTAAAGTCTACCAATCCGCATATCCAGCGTGGTGGACTGTGGCTCCTATTGTGAGTGGAGCCCAGTAGTGGGACAGATAAGGGTTGCAAAGAAGAAGAAGCTGAAAGTTAGCGTTACAGTCTACAGATAAGTTTATCAACAACAAATCATTTACCGAGCCAGCGTATACTATTAAAAAATACATTAACTTCCTTACAACCGATACAACGTTATTCCTCGAGAAATGTGTTGAAAAACTCAATTAACTTTTTACTGATATAGGTACCGAGCGTACCCTGATCTCTTCCTCTAAACGCTATAAATTACTACGGGTCGACTCTCATCTAGCCTCTTAGCACTTGTACCGCACTGCATAACGCGACCGAGGCGTACTGCGCTGTTTCGGTGTTGGTAAGTAAGCTGAGAATACAGTTGTACACTTATTGTTGTTCATATAAGAGATATCATTACCCGCGCGACGCGAGGTAGTGGGAGTATAGTCGTTGGATTAGTGACGACCTTTAGCTAAACTATTAACGCTACGTCAATACTGCGTACCTAATCTCTACGGAGTAAATAAAAGAAAATAGTAAGTAAATAAAAGAGTTAAAGCGCTATGTATTTGTGAACAGGAGAATTGTTTTTCCATTGCACTCCAACCGACATACGAGTACGACCGTTCCAATATTCTATTTAACCATAATCCATAAGTCTGTTATCCAAGTAGCAAGCTTGAAAAAGCAGAACATACTTTTCTAGGAAGAGATAGATTATAGAAACTGCCGTATTATCCATATATAATATTTCAGTAATTGAGATCTGAGATAGGTGTTCACGTGTTTTTACATAAATATGCCATCTGGAACACATATTACAAAAATTGTATCGTAGGAAATATTGGAAGTAAATACAAAGTAATAAAAGTCTATTTATCTTTGCCTATATAGGCCATGAGCTTGTTCCTTATGGACAAAAGGGTTATATTATAGGCCGAGGATTTGTTCTCGCGGGACAAAAGGTAACATTTATTTGCTTGCCTTTCTTTTGTTGTGTGTCAACCCTAGGAGAGTCGTTACAGCGCGGAGGCACGGGACGACTAGGCGGCTCCCGGGACATTGTCCTGTTGATGACTTCGTTAATTGTTACTTAGTTTGCGGATTTTACGACGCGAACTACATTGTTATGCGCATAACGATTTATTCTCGACTAGCTGACCCAGCAAACGTTGTTCTGCCCTAAAAATAATCAACTTTTACCTGTGTTCTAACTGGAATAAAACCATTGCTTGGGATAAAAAGTATTCTAAAAGTAACCTCAACGTATATGTATGATGTATCTCAAATGTACCCAATTTCATCTAAATCAGCTAACCTGTTATACCGTGAGAATAAAGCCCGGGATAAAAAAAAATCTGCCTATATTTCTCCAAGGATCTCTATTACAACAAAAAGATTTCGCCTAAATGCATCTAATAGTTTTTGTGTTAAAGGCGAACAGACAGGGAAAAACAGACAAAAATCGCAAAAATCTAATTCCCTTCTGTTCCTTAAAACACACACACAGGAAAACCTAGTGCGTGACGAGGGTGGTATGAGTGTGTAAGTGGTTTATCCTTGTAGTAGTAAAACGTTCATCCTTGAGTCTAATTTTCGCAATAATGAAACTGGTCTTATAAACGTGCTTGGCCTTGGAAAACTAATCAATTCCCACCAACCAGGACATACCCCCGTTTCTAGTATATGACAAAGAACCCGTAGATGAACTATTTACATTTCCATAGAGCGGGGAATTAATAAAAATATATTTACGAGAGCCGTACCCTCGTACGTCAATGAGCCACTGAACTCTGACCTAGTTCATTCATCTCAGTGGTCGTATATTATCGTCCCGTAGTTTATTAAACCCTTCCTTAATAGGCTTGTTATAAATTTACCCATTTGTGTATTGATGAGGAAAATTTAATGATTTTCCGATTGTGTTTACTGACCTTTATATGGTTGATATTTAGCAGTGATAGCCTAATGCTTTGAACGTTGGTCTCTCGAACGGAAGGTCCAGGTATCTAATTCTGCTGCGCGCACCTCTACTTTGCAAAGTTATGTGTGTATCAGAAGTAGATTATCACTTGCTGAAAACATAGTGAGGAAACCTGCGCTCCCGAGATTTCTCCATAAAGATCTCAAAGGAGTGTGAAGTCTACCAATCCGCACATTGTGAGTGGAGACCCGAGCCCATTAGTGGGAAAGTTATGAGTTGCAATGATAGGGTTGATTGCAACAAATTAGGATCACTAATAGCTAACAACGTATCCGAATCCGTATTGTAGTTTTTGCTAACCAACTTGTAATAATTTGCTATGGTGACGAAATACACCTTTTCTTCCTTTCTTTCCTTTGTTTGTTTGTTTGTTTGTTTGTTTCTTTCTTTCTCTCTTCTTTATAGACATAAACAAGATTCAGAAATGAATTTGTCGTCTCTCGGAATCTAGAAGACAATTCAGAAGACGACCTAGAAGAGAAGCTACTACAAGACAGAAATCAACAATCATGTCGACTTCAAGGGATAACAAAGGATAATTAATAACTTTACTTTCCTTCGGAGGATGTAGTTGGCTGAAACCCAATAACCCACTAGTGAGCACGGATCTCGCATCATAACATCATACTCCACCACACTGCTCCAAGGCAGATAGTGAAGGGAGGAGAGTTGTAGTTTATGGTAGTAAGACAATCCCTCTCTAAGCCATCTATCTCAGCAACCATCACTCTAATCTCCACTCGACGAACCTCATCCTTATATAATTATTCTTTAAGACTTTAAGATCCTTAAGTAATTATTCTTTAAGACAATTTATAAGCATTTTATTAGAAAGTAATGAAATATCATCAAGGCTTTCGGTTTTTACCACTGAGGGCGCTAACAACAAAATAAACCCCCAACACCGCAATAAGATCACAACAACACTCGATTTTCTGTGAAATTAAATTTAATTTCTACTTAACAGGAAACATTTAATAAAACCTAGTTTGAAAACAAGGTCGTGTTTGTCTACCTACTCCTCATTATGAATAGAATTGAAAGCGTCCAAAAGAGCTGTTAGGTGACGTCATCGCATCAACAAACATCAGATTTGTAGAAAGGTTTGAGCTGAACTAGAAGGTCTGAAACCGCCAGTCACGCGAGACATTGTGCTGCGATGAGTAATCGACGTCCGCGACAGTTGGAGATGTTGAAAGTTCAAATCGTCATTATCGAAGCCACTACAATGGCAGTGGTTCAATAGCTTTGTGTTGGGTACTTAACGAGATCTTGAGAACTAAACCGAGAGTTGTTATCTAATTTTAAATTTTCGAGGGTTTAATTTGTACATCGCAAGTGAAAGAAAACATGCCACTATTCACTTATATAACACTTTTTATTATATCTCAGTTTATTTTACAACCGCAATACATGTATTAATATACTCACACATTTTTTTAAGAAACCTACGCACACCATACCTTTTATTTATTTTTTGTAGTATATTTCAATTTTGCCAACTCTAAAATTAATTATAAAACCTTCTACTTCTAATACAAGATGGATATCTTTCACGGTCTTCGTCATTTACTTGTGATATTTTGTTCGTTTTAAGACAGAATATAGTAAAATATAGTAAAGCCAAATCTTTTAAAGGTTCATCTATGCAACTGCATATATGTGTAGGTAAAGAATTCTCACACAAGAAATTTGCAACTCTTGAATTATCTGAAAGAATTCTGAAGTAACGACATGACTCGTTTCCCTGCCACTTAATAATCCGGCTCTAGCTAAAATAGCTAGCTGGCTGTGGCTAAATCTAAGAGATGTTCGAAGTATCCTATATCGTAATCAAAAGGACGCAATCCATTCTAACGTAATAGGGGAAAACCGCACAATAAGCAGTCAGGATACTACCTTCGACATTCACCAGTGTTCCGCGTAATCTTGGCTTATTGCCTGCACTCTGCATAACATAAAGTGGAAGTTTCTCTTTTACCCCACTTGTTTTAAACTACTAATTTGTGTGAAACAAAAAGCCCCTGTCCAAGGATCGATTCCGGACCTAGGTTAACATTCTAAATGCTTGAAATACCATATATATTTTTCTAAAATTTCTTTTTGACAGACTTCAACAAAATAGGCGTTTATCACAGAAAATGTTGTCCTACGTGGGAATCAAATCTAGGAACTTCGGTTTAGCAATCAGGTGAACTAACCACTAGACCAACAGGCCAGAAAAAAAAATATATTGCTTAGCACCTTTAACTTCTAAGCATCTCGATAAAAATATAAAACTATTGTAACTCGTTTAGGCGGGCTTTGAGAGGTCAAACGTTTTCCTTCGATCTTCCTGTTTCAAACATCTACGTAGCAACATATTCCAAGACACCGTCAAGTAATGATGACACACCAACGACACTTGATTGAGCGCTCTTCAACATCGAGACCTCGTTTGACAAGACACGTCCTAAAGTAGATCTAACAGGAACAAGTAGTATGCGGCGGCCAATGACGTCATACCCTTAGATAACCTTCTAAACGCCTCACGTAACATATTCTACTACCAAAATAACATTAAATCATTAAAAAACCCGACTTCAAATGAGAAATTCATCAACTTATTCCAAGTCAATTGAATGCGTATTATTGGGGTTAACCGACTACTCGTCAGATGTCGCTCAAATTTTTATGGTACGAATTTCTCTGTACTGAATTTGAAAGGTGCAATAAAGCTTAAATAAATAAATGACCATCATATGATCGCGGTACTAGGAAAGCATGTGTGTACAAAGAGCTACGGCATTATGTGATCAAGTAAAGAGCGCAGTGGAACAATGGTGCTACAAGCAAAGGGCTCTAACGTACAGTGCCTATCTAGCAACGATCTCGCCGACTCTTCTAAACTATAACGATTTAACCTACGGAGTTTAACACATGATAAAAGAGGTTTTTACTCCAATTTACTTTAGTGACTACACTGTAACTTATCTCTAGAAAACGATGACATGATTAGGGGTTACTCAGGGCGGTTTCGTCATACAAAGTATGAAAATTAGTCTTGGGCAAAACTTGCACCGACCATATTATATCTCGGCAATAATTGGAAAATAATTTTACTAACAAACGTCACTGAGCAACCAATGTCAGGCATGTAACAAAAACGTTTTTTTCTCAGCACAATTCGATATTAAATATCTATATACATAAGACAAAGTCGCAAATAGTGTTAGTTACACTTTTTATAACTCAAAAACTGCTGGACCGATTTTAATGATTATTAGATTTTTTGGATTCGTCTCAGGCTGTTAATCGGAACAGAATTACAGATTTTCAAAATTTAAAAAACAATAAAAGTGAACAGCCACACCGAAGGATCAGTGAAACTATTGCAGAGATTGAAAGGATTTCATAGGAAAATGTTTTTAATGTGTCGAGTATTTATTAAAAAAGGCTTACAATTGAAGATCTGATATACCTGACGTGGTTAAATATTTATAAAAACATGCAGAACAGGGTCTGCCGGGTAAGGAAAAAGGTTTGTTATAATGTTGCCTGACATCGGTTGCTAGGCAACGATTGTTGGTAAAATTCTTTTCGAATCGTGGCCGAGGTGTAGTGTCGGAAGATATCTAACAGTAAAAACCGGGGCCGACGACTTTACGTGCCCCTCCAAGCACGGAAGCATTATGACATAGCGGTCACCCACGAAACCTGCATAAAACAAGATAACTATTTGTAACACCTCATTTACAAATGGGTTCCCTACTACCATGTGTCAAGACTACGGTGCCTGATTTAAAATAACCTAGGGTACTAACTGGTGATTGCTTAATGGTTTGAACGTTGGTCTCTTGCACGGGAGGTCCCGGGTTCAAATCCGGCTGATAGCAACTCTAATTTTCAAAGTTATGTGCGTATCAGAAGTTGATTACCGCTTGCTACGGTGAAGGAAACCTGCATTCCCGAGAGTATTCCATCAAGTTCTCAAAGGTGTGTGAAGTGTGCCAATCCGCCCTTGGCCAGCGTGGTGGAATACGGCCTGTAACCCTCACATTGTGAGTTGCGACCTGAGCCCAGTAGCGGGACAGTTATGGGTTTGGACGTCTTTCTGTCACGGGGCTCTCGTAAATCGTAACACACACAGAATTAAAGTTTAAAATAACTTTTTAAAATTCATTACACAACTAACTAACACTATTAACAATTTTAACTCCATCTACAACCCGTACCTACATGCTTTCGGCGCACAATATTGCACAGCCCGAGTTCCTTCGCTTGGTCAATTTTGTTTCACTCTTACTGCCCTACTCAGAGTCGTTAATGGTTATTTAAATCGCTCGCTTACCAGTAGATCAATCCGATACTCCGTTAAACCGAACACACGCAAATTACCTGAAAATGCCAATGTAACGTAAACAAAAGCCAATAACACGTCATCTCCATAAATAAGTTAACGAACAATCGCGTATTACTCATGGAAATTGCGTTAATTTTAACACATGACGGCTCGTTTCCACGCGCAGCTCAAGATGCATTCGTGACTCAAGTAGGACAAAAGGACCGAGAGATGTAGGACGGAAATATTGTAGATTTATTACGACCACAAGCCAACTCGAGAGCTGAGTAAGTCCAAAATGGGCATGCTTTTTGCTTTCACCATCGAGTTATTTTAAATGTTACTACGTATGGACTTAGCTTTTAAAAGTACACAATGAAAACTAATAGTCTATTACTAGCGTATCCATTTGTCTGTCTAATAAACGAATAGAAAAAAAAATGGTCATAAAAGTGCTCATTACACGTTGATTTCGTTAAAAACATTTCACGACGTTTTACCTCAAAGACTTATGGCGCTTATAAGTATTTATCACATTTTAAGTAATTTATCACATCTATTAAAGAACCAAGGCCCCTGTAGTGTATACGAATAAGTATTGTAGACACACCTGTTTGTACACACAGTCCCCCCCCCCTCCCTATTCTACACAGCGTTACAAGCTCTATCTATACAAAAACCAGATTATGGGCAAAAATAATGCCTCAGCCGTTCCTAAAACTACTGCAACACACATAGAACTTCTTATTATAACTTATTTATTTATTTATCCTTTATTGAACCACAATAAAATATTACGGTTCACAAGGCGAGCTTAATGCTAATAACTTATTTGCGGGAGGTATCTGCGTAACAATGACAAAACGTTGTCTCACGTAAATGTTAAGAGTTGCCTTTCAACTGCTGTATTTCCTGGTAGCAAGACAACCCTTCCTTCAAATCGTTCCATCCAGCCCAACTGCAGATGAAAGGAAGGCAGTCATTAAAACGCCACGAAAGGCGAACGTGCCCTATCTTACTGTATCAAGTAAGGAACACTTCCCTTTATAGGTCGCAATCAACGAGCGACCCTATTTATACAGCCTTGCACTCTAGGATGCTGGAGGTATACCTCGAGACCCATATTCACGTTATTCCCTGTTCACCCTACATGAAACGTGCTTTCTAGCAGCAGTAGCTACATACAGGAAGGCAAAGAAGTTGAATAAATATTTATGTACCGGACTCAAATTCTTTACATCTTAATTTATCTTTACATGTTAATGTGGTTATCAAAGGTCGGTCAGACACCGACAAAGCTTTTCAAAAGATATATACCTATATCCCTTGAGATTACAGTAATGGATATATTTTTTTGAAATAGCCGACAAACGTGCAAATTAGCCACATGCACGTAAGTGGTGTAAGTAAACGTAAGAAGTGTAGGTAAGTCGCCTATGCAAATCAGAAACAACAAAGGCGACATTGTCGGCCAAGAAAGAAGAATTGGCTCAAGGCCCCAGCCGGAACACGAGTCGTTTGGCAGCTGTCTCGAAAAAACCTGACGGCTCTTATCATACCCTCCGAAGTACGGAACCGCTCATATCAGTTCGTTAACAGTCACGTTTGTAACTCTCCGCGTTCGATATCCTACTATTATAAATGCAAAAGTTTGTGAGGATGAATAGTTAGATGTTTGCTACACTTTCAAGCAACAACTGTAATCGACAGATGTCGCTTTCGAATAAAAAAAAGATCCTCAAAATCGGATCACCCAGTATAAAAGTATATAGGTAGGAGGTATAAAACATAAAAAAGCAAACGAATTGAGAACCTCCTCCTTTGTTAAAGTCGTTTAAAAAGGGACACAAATTACGGTACCAGTAGATTGGCATGGGTTAAATAAGATGACTTTGGGCAGTATAACATATTCACTTACATCAAATCGAATTAAAATCATATATTTCGTTTTAGGATCTCACTCGCTCACTAAACGAAAATCAAAAAGTTAAAAATTCCAAGTCCCATCTGAATTATATAATTATTAACAAAAAAAATAACTAAATTTACCATCTAGACAACATCGCCGCTTACCATCAGGCGGGATCGTAGTCAAGCGCTAATTTATTTTATGTAAAAAAAAAAGATTAAGAGAAAGATCTGTGACATAAAAGTAAGACAAATGTAGCATTATCTAAAGTCTGGGTTGCGAGTAGGAGCTGCCACTGCGCTTAGAAGATAAATCGTGTTACAGAATTGTTCAGAGAAATGTTAGTTTTCCAGTTGAAATCAAATCTTGATCAACCCATTACTGCCCTGGGTTGTATCGGATTTCTGCTAGAATAAGTTACTAGCGTAAAATCGAAGTAGAATTCGAAGGGAAAGGAAAATTTATGAAAAATCGGATATAATTACTATCGTAACTACCTATATTATTTATGTATCATCATCATCATTACAACCCATAATTGTCCCACTACTGGGCTCGGGTCTCCACTCACAGTGTGAGGGGTACAGGCCATAGTC
>DWKC01001491.1:0-10040 GCA_018249195.1 Racta chiria
TCGAGACCTAATGTGACCTGGATCATAGGGATATCCACTGAGTTTTTTCTCTTATAAATTTTATAATGTACCTATCTAGCATATTGGAAAGTAAATGATTTGAATTTGAAAAGGAAATAAATTTATAATAAGTTGTGTCTGAAAACAGTGATTGAAAACAACACCGTGCATCGTGCAAACATATATATAAAAATAATGAAATATCATTTAGGCAAAAAACACAAAGACAATATTTAAATCAATTGCGACCCACCTCCGCTAGTTTCAATATTGCTACGAAGAAAATTATTCGTAATTCAACAATAATATCAATTGTAAATAATTAAAATGAATGTAAATAATTTAAAATAAATTTACCCCGATGATGTAGTCCCAGATGATAAATCCGCAATTCCATTTTATCATGTTGTTTTGCTTATGGTTTGTCCGCTATGGTGTCCAATGTTCCCGTGAGGTTTAGAAGAACTTACAAAATCTCTACAGAGACCACAAAAACAAGTATTCTCCAGTATAGTCGGTAAATAACCTCGATATAACCTCAAAGGTAAAACTGGCTATAGAGCCAGTATTACTCAAGATGACAAACAGATACGATAAACATAATTTAAATTCCCGCTTACATATAGTGTTCTAAAAAGAAATAAAATCATATATACATACAATCTAAGACCAAATTCTCTGTAAAAAGATCTATAAGTCCTTCTAAACGTGTGTAATGATCCTTTGCCGTGATGATCCATTTTGAACTTTAGTGTATAAGCAATAGGTGTTACCTGTCGCGCCGCGCCAGGCCGCGGCCAGCTGCCGCAGGTGCGCCCACAGCGGCGCCTCCCGCCCATGCTGTTAGTGCCCGCACATGTACCACGGAATACCGATCGCAACAATTGAGGTTATGTACGCTAAATTAGCTCTTATATACATTGGGATAGGGTTTATTGAGTCGAGAGGCGAGAATCAAATATAACTTCATACACCACTAGAAACTTTAAAGAAATAATATTTATTGTACTGTATAATTTAATTCCTTGTATAATTTCATAAAATGAGTTTTAAATATTTTCACAGTTTTAACTTAATAACAACAATGACGATGCTTGTGCTACTTAATTATGTAGTGCTCAAGCAAAAATCATGTTCAATAAATCTAATGAACGATGGAAAACTTATTAAATTATTTTTTTGCATATATATGTTAAAAGCCTTTAAATAATGTTATATTTGTCGTGCCTGATATCAAGCGTATTGTTCTCAATTTGTGCGATCTAAAATTAACCAAATGGTAATAAGAAATAAATAATATTTACAAAAAATAAGTGCACTTCTGGTATAACACACTGTCATTGCAAAATCGACGAGCGACTACGAATGATTCGATTCCATTAATTCAAATTTATTAATGATTAATTTCATTCGAATGACTTGATTTTTTTTGTTAATAAAATTATTAGTACCTTATCCTGCGTCTACTCTACTTTACAATGTATTAAGAAGGTCTCAAAGTTGCGAACATTTTATTTATCAGTATTTTAGTGGAACAATTAAGAAAAAAATACGTCTAACGTCTAATGTCGAAACGTCAAAACCAATATATACTTTGGTATCGATAATTTGATTAATCGAATCATTCGCCGACACGAATCTATCGATTGCATTTTGTATAACTAAATTATACACGTTGCAATCATACAGTTTGTAAAATTATGTCAAGTGTTACGTGCAGCGACTGAAGCATGCAAGCGTGGAGCGATCTACGTCCGACTAGAAGCTCAAAAGCGTTGGGTGTGAGCGAAACCGTTAATCGTGAGTACGCAAATGGTGAGCAACGTACCGGCACCGTGTCCTCGATGAGTAGCGCGAGGGACGACGACTCCGAGCTCTTCATGTCGTTCGCTTCCGACATGATGTGCGCACGTAGCTGCTTGTTCCTGAAAACCAAACAAATATATCATCAATATTGTGTAGGGAACTATACTGCCGATTGCTAAATGCATATTGCTTTGCAGTATGTACGGAATATGCACCTCGCATTTTTTATCAACACATTTTTAACATAATTTAAATAAAAATGAATCCTCTAGGAGATCAGGCCAACTTTAATACATATCGAATTGCAAAAGCTATTCAATGAGCATTTCATTATGAGCATTTAAGTACCACAGGTACAAAGATTGCAATTTTTGAGTAAGAAAGTTTTTTTTTAATTTCGATTGATTTGATTACATTTTATTGCAGAACAACATCTGCCGGGTCAGCTAGTATTGAATAATAGTATATAATATAATAATAATTATAGTAGTGTTCAAATTGCACTCGTTGTGTTTGGTCATGAAATGAAAAAGAAAATCTATGAATTTCGTCGTTTCTGACTCAAGAAATACCGAGCATAGCGCACTCCATAGCCCACCGCGTGAACTTGAGGTTATGCATCAGAACAACAGTGAGATATCAAGTTTTGGATCCATATGTGCCCTGGCGTGCACAGTAAAGTTAAATGTACAATGGTGAAGGTTGCAAGGTACGAATAGTCAATCATGACTGACAATCATCTGACCTGTCCAAGTCTCGAAACTCAAATAATTTATTTCATGTAGGTGTTTTCAATACAGTTAAGAACGTCAAGTATTTGGAATCTAACAACCGTTCGGAAAGCTGCCACAATAAGGAGGAGAAGAAATGGTGAAATAAACTCTACGCGAAGAAACACATCTTATCTAAATAATACATAAGTTGGGTACAAAATTTATTATAAAAGAACAAACTTGAGCAGAACCGGCCCCGGATGTGTGTTTCTAAGCATCCTTCTCATTAATGTCAATTAATGTCATTAATTATCATTGACACTATAATATTTTTCTCTTTCTCTATAAGCTGTGATTGAATTTGTTTCTTAAATATTTCAATGGGAAAATCTAGAATGGTCATTGATACTTTATTATAAAAACGTACACCGAGCCGCATAAAAAGAAGACTCAAATACTGATGTACAGCAGCATGTTAAAGATACCTGGCGTCAAGCTGCATGATGTGGTTGCGGGCGTGCGCCAGTTGGGCGGTGGCATTGGCTAGCCTCTCCTCCAGAGCGGCAGACTCTACGCACTTCACCGAGTACTTCTCGGACAGCGATAGGATCTCGCGCTTAATCTCCTCCATCTCCTGCCTGACAACACACACACTATGATTAATTGGTGGGACATTCAAAATATTACTTAATACTAGTACTTGTAAGTTCTTTATTGATTGATAAATTCTTCAATATAATATCTGATGGAAACTATGCGCCATCTCATGTAATATATTCTACTACCAACAAAAACTGTCAAAGCGGTAACAAAGATGACAAAATACTATAGTAATTGGTTAGTTCAAAATTGCGCCACATCATAAATCACAACTTTCCGGCGGTACATTGCGCGGTGTCTAATATAAGATCGATTGGTCTAATGTGTGCCAGAATCAATTCGCCCTAGAAGCGGGTTCTGCTTGGTTATGTAGTCGAAGATCTTACTAGTTCCATTATGTTGTCCTATCAGGACATTGACTTGTCTTGACTGGAATGAATAATGGAGTTGACTGGTCTTTCATGTGTCAGTAAGCAGCTAGAGTACACAGATGAACATAGATGGGGATGATACACTTTTGGCCAATGTACAGCGATCACACGACAGCCGCTTACCTAGACTACTAACATCACGCGACGAACCAATCGCATGAAGCGACGGAACGAGTGACTTGAATCAGACCAATGAAGGCTGTGCTCATGATTAATACTGGCCATTATACTCACTGGTGCCTGGAGCTGAGCTGCCCCAGGTCAGCGTGCGCGCCGCGGCTGAGGAACTCCGCCTTGAACTTGTCGACCTCGCGTCGCACCTCGCTCTCGTGCGCCTTCCGCATCGCGTCCAGCGCCGCCAACGTCGCGCGCGTCTCCTCAGCCAGCGCCTGCTCCTTGTCCAGCCTGAACATACATCCACACATACATATACCGTGTAACAATCATGTCGATAAACTACTGCTGGACGATGTAGTAGGTTAATTAAGCGACAGATAAAAAATTGTTTCAGGTAAATAAGCAAAAAGTGATAAATATAAAATAGCTGAAACAGCAGTGGTTACCTGAGTTGGTCTCGTTCGGCGCGGTGCTTGTCCTCCATCTCGCGTACGACGCGGCGGTGCGAGCTCTCCATAGCCAGTAGCCCCTTCTCGCACAGCGCACGCAGCTGCTCTATCTCCTGCTGGTAGCGCGCGCGGAGCCCGTCGCCATGCGTGTCCGCTGCCACCGCACTCTGGAACATCGCAAGTCATACCATGTCACAATATAATTATAAAAACATAAACTGTTTCGAAAATATTGTAGTATGCTACCTCTAAAACGCAAGTTACCTGGTAAGCCGCTCGCAGGCTGTCAAGCTGCGCGGAATACTCGGAGTCGAGAGCGGCCAGTCGCCGCTGCAGCGTGCGCGCGCGTTCCCGGAGCGCGGCTCTCTCGCGCTCATGCTGCGCCTGCATCTGCGCACGTGCCCGCCGTGCCGCAGCCAATGCGCTCGCCTGCTGCGCCAGCGCACACTCACCCCGCGCGCGCTCCGCCGCCAGCCGGTCCAGGGCCTCCTGCAGCCTCTTGCAATGCTGGCACGGCGCCGACGCCTGCAGCGCTTCCACGCGCCGCCCCAGGGTCTCGATCCGCTCGAGGACGCCTCCGACGCCCGCGGGCTCGTCATCCGGCTCCCCACCGAGCCGCCGCTGCACGGCCGCCACCGCCGCCTCCACCCTTTCGAGGCTCTCGCCGATCTTCATCGAGTCTTCACTGTTGCTCGAACAGTCACTGGAGAAGAGCGCTCGGCACTCGTTCGAGAAGTGCTGGAACAGGTACACGAACTCCGCCTCCTGTGTGGGGTCCGCTTCCAGCGAGGAGATGGTGTCCTCCCGGTGGGCGACGTCGCGCGGCTGTGAGGCCCGATACGTGCCCTCTACGACCGCTATTCGGGCGTCGACCAAGGCCTTCTGGGCGAGAACCTCCGCCAGTTGCTGTAGCGGCGCGCGGCCATCGAAGCCTGGAGAGCCCTCCTTCCGGCGGTCGTTGGCGAGGCTGGCAAGGCATTCGCGGTAGCGCGACGCGATGTCCCTCACGGCGGCGTCCATTTCACAGCGCAAGTGATCGTGAGCTGCCTGCCACCACAGCTCCAGATCCGATCGGTCCTGTGCTGTCAGGGTGAGTCGACCCCAGCGGGCTTGGTCTAGTTGGCCCTCGCAGAGCTGAGCCGCTCGGGCGAGGGCTCGAGTTACCTCGGCTTGGACCAACTCGGCTCCAAGAGCATCGCGCGCCGCCGCCCACGCCTCTCGCACGCGAGCAGCTTCGATGTTCGCCTTTTGTTGTTCGAAGTCGCTGTCACTCGGGGTGGCGTAGCTCAGTGTTTCGCATGCTAACGCTGTACATAATTCCGCCAGCTTGTCAGTTTTATATTTGTCGATCGCCTCAGCGACCTCCCTCTGCGAAGCTTTCAGCGTTTCTAAATCTGCGCTCTGTATTATAAGTTCCGACTTTCTCGATTCTTTGGTTTCTGTCGAGTTGTTCATTATGTCGATCTTGCGAGAAAGTATCCTCGCCAGGTAGTCAAGTGAACTCTTCGTGCTATTTACGCACTTGCCGCTTTCGCCATTCATCTTAATCTTAAGGTTATCGATTAATTGACTAGTTTCGATTATTTCAGACTTTATTAATCTAGCGAAGAATCTGCTCCCGTTGGATGATTCTAAAGCCTCTTGGATCCTGCTGACCAGAACTGCTTCGTACGCTAGCTTCTCAGCCAGGATTTCTAAACTCTTTCTGTGCGTTAGCTCTCCTGCTTCGTAGAGAGCTGCTTTCTTTTTAGATATTTCTAGGAGCTTGGTTCTAAGCTGCTCCTCGAGCTGTACGACCACCTGTGCGACGCTGTCATTAACCTCGTCTTCGTGGTTGTGCTCTGAATCTAAGACGCACTTATCGAAACACTCCTGTAATCTTTTACTGACATCCGTTAGGCATTTTTCCATTGACTTTATGCTATATTTCTTTTCTAAGCTTGGTGATGGTGACCGTCTTGACTTTGCAGCCCGCATCGCGCTCATTTGACAAAGACACTCGTTTACCTTAGTTCTTGAATGTATAACTACATTTTCAAGGCTCTGTAGCCTATCTAGTAAATGTCGTTGCGACTGAGTGCCTATTGTTGAACTCTCTATACTATCATTGAAAATGGGACTGTCAGACGATCTCGTCGCTTGACTTAAAGACTCGCAAGAATTAGTAAAATCTCGCCGATTTTCTAATGCTGAAGCTACTTTGGTTTCTAGCGAACTTAGACGGACAAGCATTTTCATGGGTTCTGAACTCGTGGCACTATCAAGTGACTTTCGTCTCAGTCTTGCAGCCAACCTCTTCATTCTCTTTTCGTCTGTAACACTGTCTGTTTTGGATAGTTTTTCTTTGGCAGGAGATCCACTCTTCGATGGAGAGTTTATGGTAGGGACTGATTCACCCGATTCTAATAATGTTATTTTATTTTCAAGTTCTGTCAACTTTTCTTCTACCTCTTTGCCTAAAGTAAACGACTCTCTTCCTTTAAGTGATAAACTACGTCTCTTTTCTCTAGATTCTGATTTCTGGATCTTGTGTTTTAATGTCCGTACCTGTTTATCCGACGCTGTCAACTTTTGAGTTAAATCTAATATACGAGCGGCCATTAAATCTATTTCGGATCTACTGCACTGTTCCCGTAGCTTCATCTCGTTTCTCAATTTCATGTTTGTTATTTCCAGTTCATCATACATACTATGAGAGTCACGCAATTCCTTTTTCATAGCTTTTATTTCTTGGATAGCTTTAATAAATCTACCTCGCAATTCTGAGTACTCTTCAATTAATCTGTTCTTCTCTAAGGTTTCCAAATTAAGATCTGGATTTAAGTTTGTGAGGTCACTAAGAGAACCAATACTCATTCTTTTCTCCTTCGCCGGTGATTCTGCTGTTACACGACCTTCTAAGTCACGAATTCTATTGTATAAATTGTCATTTTCCCTGACACTCTTCAAAAGTTTGTCATTAAGTTCATTAAGTTCTCTTTGTAGTTGTTTGATAGTCTCTTGAGCCGATGTTAATTGTCTAGTTAACAACTCACAGTGTTCAGTAGACTCTTTTAAGAAGTTCTGCGTTTCAGTTAGTTTATTTTCCCACATATTCTTATCTTGATTATAAAGCTGTTTAATCGCATCTAAGTTTTCAGCTTCTTTTGTTCTAGCTGACAATTCTTCTTCTTTCTTTTGTAAAGTGGTTACTAGTTCCTCCATTTTCTTTTCTCGTAAAGCTGCTTCCGATTTCAGTTTACGCAACCTAGCTAACTCAGATTCGGCAGCGTTAACGTCATTTAAAGCTAATTTTAATTGTTTTCGAAGATCGTCAATTTCGATGGTTTGTTTGTCTATAGTCGAAACATAACTGCGTTTCCTGGGCTCGTTGGGTTTTTCATTTTCATCAACATCATCAGCTGGTAGCTCTTTGTCCTTGATTGAATCAGTCTCATCTCTGTCACTTATTATGTCAGCTTTGGGTATTGTTTGATGATACGCTCTCGCGCGGACTTTTTCTTTTACTTTTGAAATTGGCGTTCTATTTAGAATTGGAGAAGGTGGTGGCTGAGGTCCCATGTCGCCCCAGTCTGCGCTATCTCTCCGACCGCCTTCAGATGCTGTCCTATATTCTTCGTCAGATGAGAAGGGCGCAGACTTTCCAGTATTCGGTGTAACTGGAGTTACGGGAGACGCCGAGGACTCCGATGCTTGATCGATGCAATCTTCACGTAGAATTAAAGACAAAGGCCCCGTATCTGGCAAACCAGCTGTTCTTCGAATAGCAGACATCCAATTGGAACGGATACCTGCTGTTACTGCCGATAAAACGATATGTTTTCCGTCCCATGTCTGTAAAACACAAAAAAATATTTTAGTAAACATACTATAACTTAGGAAGGATTTTTAATGCGTGCATTCTAAATATTACCTCTGTCTCGAAGGCGTATCCATTGCTAGATGAAGATGTGCTCAATTCTACGACTCTTGCTACGCCACTCAAATCTATAACTCCATCCATTAATCCTCTGTGTTCTGCGTGTGGGTCTCTGAAGTATAACAACGCAGCTCCTCGGAGGACAAACCAATGTCTCGACCAGCCACCTGGGCCTCGTCGTTGTAACCATCCTGCTCTCGCGTGTAATAGTCTTTCAGCTGGAAGTTCAACTCTACTAGTATCTGCGCTCTCTACGGCTTCTGTGGCATCTGCTGGTTCGCTGCCCTCACTTGCTGAGCTTGAGCTACCTTCCTCCGTTGGTACGCCACCATCTGGTGTTCCACGGGTCTGTAAGCAAGATTTGCGAAGTTTAAATTGTGCCCGTAAATTGCTAAGGAATACTAGGCTAGGGTGGTGAAAATATCGAACCGGTAGTCGATCGGGCGGCGGTAGCCTCGTGGGTCGTTCGAGGGTGGGCGGTAAAGCACGTCGCGATCGCGGCCTCGTTAGTGACGCGGCGATGTCCCTCAGTTGCTCGTCGTATTGTTGATGTTGTTGTTGAAGTAACGGCGAACGCACCACATTCACGGCTGTTGATAACAATATTTTAACTAATTAAGATTTTTTGCAACAATTAAGCATTACAATTTGTTATTTTTAAAACTATACACTTACCTTCTTCAGTTGTAGGTGTTGTGGTAGGTTCGGCCCAGGTATCCCTTCGTCGCGACCTCGCCTTCTCTTCGCCATTGATCTTATCCCGCGTCGGCGGCGATGCCGATGAGACTGGCTGATCCGTGTATACTGCAAAACGTAAAACCACATTTATTTTACCCTCGTGTACTTATATTCTCTCAACAGATTAATTAAACTTGTTCAGTTAATGGTAATCTGAAGTTATGAAAAATTGTTCAGATAAATGTGTAGCTATGTAATCGCAAACATATATCTTCTTTGAAAAATTAATGGGCATGCCACGCGGCTAATACCAGTGTTACCAGTTGCAAAGGTCGGTATTGCCAGTATGCAAAAAGTTAGCTCTGCCAGCGAGACAGGCATAATTGAAGGAATCTCGCAACAACGGTCGGATCGCGTGCCAAGGTCGCCAATAAGAGCAAGACTCAATTTAAAAATATGCACCCTTAAGTCGATTATTTACGTGTCAGGGATCGCTTACACTTCTCCGTCTACAGTATATTTGGTACTTTCATTCGTAATTCTTTGGAATTAGTAGATAAAATTAATGTGATTTGCGATGATAAATTATAATTATCATCAATATCCAGATATTTTGAACGAGATCTAAAAATCAGTACCTATTTTCAATAGTTAAATATCAAATTATCCTCTTCCAATCTACGCTCCCATATAATCGGCCAATGGTCTTTTATAGCGGATATAACGCAAATGTTTTATAAAGTAAATAAAATCTCGAAGCGTTCAAAGCCTGGCGGCTTGTTTCGATCTTAAGTGATCGGAAAAGTTAAGCAACGGCTAGCACGGTCAGTAGTAGGAAAAATTATGCTTCCATGCTTCTGAGGAAACGTAAAGCAGGGGTTGCTTTCGTTAGATAGTAATCGTGAAGCTATGTCAACATTTTATGCATTCGGGCTTCATAAAAACTTCCGACGCTTGGGTTGACTTGGATTGGCCTGTCCTCCAATCTGCATTGAAGTATGAGGAGAGTGCTCAGTATAAAAGAGTTGAAGTCAAATGTAATAAAATTTAGTTTAAAGTGCAACTGAATTTGCTTAAGTAACTCGAATATATCAAAGCTTTTAATTATTTTAAGACAGGAAAACATATTCAAATTTCAAATTCGTTTATTTATGTAGGTACTTAAACCTACCGGTGTATCGAATATGTGCTTAATTGGCGAAAGAAAAAAACATACTTAATACATACTGTGCCCGCGACTCCGTTCGCGCGGAATTTGTATAGACAGAATGTGTAAATATATCTTTTATAATTTGTTTACCGATTTCAATAACAAAACCCCAAAGTG
>DWKC01001492.1:0-10038 GCA_018249195.1 Racta chiria
AGCGTGGTGGACTATGGCCTGCACCCATCACATTGTGAGTGGAGACCCGAGCCCAGTAGTGGGACAGATATGGGTTGTAATGATGATGATGATGAGATCAACAGGCCAATCGTCCAGGTATGTTGGAATTGAACATCTGGTGGGTACTCCGCATCCGATACGGTTACATAAAAAAAATATTTTGGAGAACAACGTTTATAGGTTTAGCTGGTAAAAGAGTTTTACGAAAAAACCGCATATTCCACAGAGGCTGACATCATGTCAGCGACGGTGCTGATAACCTTCGGAGCTGTGCTTGGCGTCGCCAGTGGACTCCAGCTTATGTTCATCGGCATCGTGGAAGTTGCTATCGGTTGTTTCAACTTCTGGATTGTAGAACATATCTTTAAGGTAAGTGTTCTTTACAAGCTGTTTATCATTTATTTTCAATATATACAAATACAGCGAGCGAGTGAAGCAGCAACAGACGATCAGTATGAGCTGGTAGTGGTAAAACGTTCTTGAGTTCCTCCGTGCTTCGGAGGGCACTTAAAGCTGCTGTATCAGTTTTTGTCATGAGATAGACGTTATGCCATGTTGGAGGAACTCGGGTGGCATAAAACAATTATGACGTATGGGTTGGCGTCTGACGTATTAACTCCCTCCATGAATAAACAAGATGGCGGAATGAACTACTCGATAGTGGGACATAAATGTTTGCAATACTATACATAATGTATTACAATAAAAATACAATAAATGTTACATAAAAAAAAAAATATATATATAATAATAATCTTTTTTATAATTTAAAACAAAAGCTAACTTCAAATGGCATCGAAAAGTAATAAAATGAGAACGTCATCAACGCAGATTAAGTTAAAATAGAAATAACTTAAAATTTACTTGAAAGATGTCGCTCAAATTTAAATAGGACTAAATTACTACCATAAGTACAAGCTCAAAACGAATCATCAAAATCATTTAGCAAAAATCTGTGAGGTAAAAATATTAAATCCAAACAGTCGAATTGAGATCCTCTCCTTATTTTGTTCATTGTTATAATAAAGTGCCAAAGTCCATTCAGAATTTACCGTTAAGAAACTAATTAAATCACGGCTTATTGAGAAAGGCTATTATAGTGCTGATGAATATATTAACGACAAGGATGCTTGGAAATAATACAACATCCGCAGCCTGTTCCACCCAAGTTGGTTCTTTTAATAGAAATATAGTACTTTACTGGTATAATGTTTTGAAAATATGTGCTGAGGATTTTCTTTCGCCATTTCTTCTCCTTTTCATTATGGCTTCGTTTTGAAACGGTGGTAGATTCTAAATAACTGATGTTCATAAGTGTATTGATAATATCAACATGAAATAAACGATTTTGATTTTGATTTGAAGTGGGTTAAAAAGTCTTGACTAGCCAGTCATATATTAGCCGGTGTCGGTTATTTCTTCCATGTACATATACAAAATTCATCCAAAATCATAGAAATGCTTGTTACTACAATGTATATTATGTCAGTGTATGTATTTCAGTCACAACTTTTCAATGTCTAATGTCACAACAACGTTCTTCCATTCCAATGACTCGAAAAAGGAATTCTAGAATACTTTGCACCTTTTAACACTAAATCCCTTTCAGGCGGCGGACGTGGGTGGTTCAATAGCCATTCACGCATTCGGGGCGTATTTCGGTCTTGGAGTAAGCTGGGCACTGTCAAAGAAAAAGGAAGCTGAGTCTCCAGCTACGACCTTGAATGGACCAAGCTACATATCTGATGTTACTGCTATGATCGGCAAGTATTAAGAGCAATGTTACTTTTACACGCCGGCTATCGTTTCTTGAATGATGGAAGAAGCATACAGAAAATTTTATCACACGGATTTGGAGGGTTGTCCTCCAGCCAGACCTGGTAGACGCCGGTGTGTAACTGGATAGTAGAGATTCAAAATTCCTTTAGTAAACTACGAACTACATGTCAGTATTTCACTAAGGTGTATATTGAAGGACTCATCACGCGAGTTTTAATGTTCGTCGCTACTAAGCACGAGTCCCTCCGCGTGAGTAGTCTTAGAGAATCCATCCATTCACGTTTCTCCAGTGCAGATTGGTGGCCTAATGTCAGAAGTTAATAAGCCTGAAGGCCTTCGAAATTGGTTAATGACTGCTATCTGAGAGGAAACTACAGAGACCGACGACTTTCCAAGCCCTTGGAAGTACTGAAGCGAGCAGAGAAGCGAATGGCCGCTTTCTTACCGCGCACGCTGTTGCTGAACTTTGTCGATTGCGATCGACACACGCCCACGGGTTAAGAGCGCTTATAATATGAGTTATAATTACTTAATTTCATCTTTAACAGGATCACTCTTCCTTTGGATCTATTGGCCATCATTTAACTCGGCGCTAACACAGACCAATACTGAGTACCAGAGAACTGTCATCAATACTTACTTGGCACTTGCATCAGCTACGGTAACTATTTTAAAAGCTTTTTGTAATTCAAAATAGCCCGTAAATGAGACAAGCTAATGAAAGTTAAGGTAGCCATTCGACATCAAGAGATGCCATAAGCGTCGCCGGCACACGGCATAAATATTTATTCTTGATACGATTCTTCGTAATAAAAAGTACCGGTTATATAAACCTTTAAATAAATAAATATCTTTGGACAACACACACGGGCATCTAACCCCAACAGAAGCGTTCGCTTGTACTATAGTGACCAGACAACTGATAAACATACATAAATATTTTGAAATACATACTTTAATAGATATATTTTTTTTATTTTTGCCAATATATATTATTGATATATAAATATATATTATTAATATTTTATTGATATATATTTTTAAATACATACTTAATTGGCTTCAACCATTAACCCATTAAACTCCGCGTGGCATGATAAGATGCGAGACACAATAACTTTCTATTGTTATCGAGATGCGCAGAAGTCTGAAAGGTCACTGTCCCACTACAAAGCACGGGTCTCTCATACTGAGGAGGCGTATACATACTTATACGAAGGTATATATATACTCGTACATAATTACTTTTAAAGATGTGTTATTGAATTGTTGACTAAATAATATTATAGTTACCTAATATTTTATTCATCTTACATTATCCTCACAAATGCTAGGAATTCAAGCGTTAGGATCATTACTTCACTATCCCCAAGACGGAAATTAATCTGAAGACGTGCGTCCGGTCAATCTTGGGTGATGCTTGGTAACGGTTGCTAGGTGCGGTTATAATGTTGACGATCATTTTTATCTAGGCATTTTAATACAAATAGTAAATTTATTTTATTTTCATCAAACAATAAAACAAAGAACGAACAATACATAACACACAGAAACAACTTATAAACAAAGAAGGGCCTGTTGGTCTAGTGGTTAGTAAATCTGACTGCTAAGCTGGAGGTCGGCGTGGGTTCGATTCCCACCCAGGATCAAACTTTTCTGTGATGAACAGGAATGTGTGTTCTGTGTATGGGTGTAAAAAAAATATCTTTCTAAGTATGTATTCATAATAAATATGTGTATGTTTATCAGTTGTCTGATCACCATAGTACAAGTTAACGTTGAGATGGCCGAATGTAAGTTGCCCTAAGATATTTATTTATTTGGATATTATACACAGTTTTACTACAATTTAAGTTATAATGGTTACGTGGAGCACTTAGTCTCATAAATTAAATAAATTAACTTGTATCTATGGAGCCAGTGATAGCATAATGGTTTGGACATTGGTCTCTTGAACGGGAGGCCCCGGGTTCAAATCCTGCTGCAAGCACCTCTAATTTTCAAAATATGTGCGTATCGAAAGTTGATAATCACTTGCTGCGAAGAAGGAAAACATCGTGAGGAAAAGCATGCACTCCTGAGAGTTCTTTATTAAATGCTCAAAGGTGTGTGAAATCTACCAATTGCAATTGGCCAAAGTGGTGGACTATGGCCTTTACCCCTCACATTGTGAGTGGGGAACCGAGCCCAGTTATGGGTTGCAAAGAAGATTTACAGAGCTAGCAAAAAAATATAATGGAAAGAACCATTTGTGTTTAAATTAACTGCCAAATGACTTGCCAGTTTCACGAACTGGATTGACGAAGGAAGAGAATACAGCGACGTTCTTTCGAGTTCAATAATTTTCCGGCAATGCCTTTGGTATTACTAATGTCAATGGAGGATGTTTACCTGTTACCATCAGATGGTCCGTTATCTCTTTTTTATAGCTCGAAGGGCTGACAAAAAAGCATACGGGTCATCTGATGGTAAGTGCTCGTTGCCTTAGGACACGGGCAACACCAGGGGAATCGCCAGTGTAACGCCAGCCATGAAAGAAAACTCTTTTTATACCTTTTTTGAAGAACCCCATGTCATTGCCCACCCGGATTATCTCTCTTTTGTTGACTTTATACAATGTACCACCTCATCGCTTTAATTTTTATCTAGAATCGAAGTAGGATCGTGTTACAATATCACAGACAGAATCACAGGCATCGCCAGATCCCAGGCTTGTATAGGCTAAATATCGATTACAGGAATCAAGCCTGGGAACCTACGCTGACGCCGCATTCCGGACCTAACATTGGCCGGTCTCACTCTTAGTTTTAGGTAGATTTAATATAAATTATAATAATGTAATTTGATTACATAATAAAGGTACGAATAAGTCATTCATCGTTTAATTCGCACCCTGCTACCCCAGCCTATCGTAACTGTCCTGACAACGTCAACCTCACTGATTTTAGCTTTATGCGTAGTTTTTTTCTTTCAGGTCACAACCTTCATCTTTTCGTCTCTTGTGAGCCACCACGAAGGAAAGTTCGATATGGTACACGTTCAGAACTCGACATTGGCTGGTGGCGTGGCAGTGGGCTCAGTGTCCAATATGTTCATCACAGCGGGAGGAGCAATCGCCATTGGTATCGGCGCTGGTATTCTCAGCGTTGTTGGCTACCGGTACATTACAGTGAGAATTGGTTCCTTCCATTTTAATTTATTGTATATTAAACTAGCTGATCCGGCATACGTTTTTCTGCAATTTTGCTTTACTTGTAATCACGTCAGGTATGTCAGTTATTCAAGTTAAAGCTATCTTTAGTAAATACTCGAGACATTAACAACTTTTCCTATGCATTAAAATTTTTCCTATAGTTTCGCTGATCCCTTAGTGCTTCAAATAAGGTTTTCCACTTTTATTATTCTCATATATTTTAACAGTTATTCTGTTAATCGGGACTGAAACGAATCCAAAAACCTTAATATTATTAAAATCGATCCAGCTGTTCTCGAGTTATAAAAAATGTAATTAACACGATTGTCTACTTTGTTTTATAAACTTATATACAGAATTTATATTACGATACAAGTTATTTTGACAACCCTGCCAATGGTGGTGTTTCGCAAACGATCCTTAAATAAAAAAAAAAGATTTACAAAGACTCATGATAATTAAATAACCCAAAATAAAGAACCTATATAACGATGATTATAAGTAACCAATCTATTGATACTGAATACGAAGGTAGACACGAAAAAATAAATTCATGTAAACATGGTTCAAAAAATATTTCCTTTAGTGCTAACGAAATTTATTATGCGATTCATCCGGTATCGGCACTGAGATTCCGTCAATCTTTATGGTATGAAAAGTACATAATCATCAAAGATAAATAAACAAAAATAAATATCTCAGGACAACTCACACACGGCCATCTCATCCCAAACTAAGCTTTAGCTTGTACTATGGTCATCAGACAACTGATAAACATACATAAATATTTTGAAATACATACTTTAATAGATATATTTTTTTTATTTTTGCCAAAATTACGATAAATTTCCGTTATTTGCAGCCAAAACTGGAAAAGATAGGTATTCCTGACACATGTGGCGTTCACAACCTTCACGGCATGCCCGGCGTTTACTCTGGTCTGCTGACTGTTCTGTTTGCTGCATTGGTCACTACAGAGAAATATGGCTCAGAAATAAATCACATCTTTGAAGGAATGACAGAGGTATGTACAATTAGATTTTTCACCGAATTATTTCATTATAAAATTTGATGTACGCTCGCCGAATGAGTTGTGGATTGCAGTGGTGACAGGTGGTCGTCGACTGTTTAAGTATTATCCACTCATCAGACA
This sequence comes from Racta chiria, assembly GCA_018249195.1. Lineage (NCBI taxonomy): Eukaryota > Metazoa > Arthropoda > Insecta > Lepidoptera > Hesperiidae > Racta > Racta chiria. The sequence goes on from DWKC01001492.1 coordinate 6,147, forward strand.
GACAAACCTGGAATGTCTGCTGATATTGCTTTTTCAGCATCTTTCTTACTCTATGGGGTTTGTACTAAAGTTATAAAATGATTTCTTAAGACTTACAATTTAACTTACATCTAACCTTGTGAGTATTAACTTAATTCATGCTAAATTGACTATTCCGCACTATTGTGATTTTTCACCGATTAATGATCTACTACTGAGAACGGGTCTTGGGGGACTGAGGAGATTCAACACCACCATTTCAAAGTAATGAGATAACGATCACAAATTAACAACAAAATTACACTTGATTTGAGAACCTGCTCCTTTATTGAAGTCTTAAAAAAGTAAATTGTTATAGTTGTAGATAAATTTCTTAAATTAATATTTACTAGATGAATACGCAAGTATTGCTATTATCAATTTGCGATTATTATCAAATTTATGGATCTCCAACAAATTTAATATCGCGTCTTCATTCCAAGAAGCTATAAAATATTCTTCCCTTGTATTTTTAGTTATTCTGTTACAAGATAAATATTTCTTCATAATCATCAGTGTTGAATAAGTTCTGGGAATTAGAATAACTTTAATTTAAATATAATATTAAGCAAGTCCATTGAAATTGAAGTTCGTGTTTGATAAAATTTATCGTCCCATCAACTTGAATAATTTTATTTATTACAATTCATTAGATATATTTGTGTAGCGTTTAGGATTTGAACCCCAAAAAAATGTTACGATGTTTTATGGCCAATTATTATTTCTTTGCAGATGTATTCAGTAATAAAAATATTTGTAGCGAGGTGCATACATGTTACCATAAAATCGTTTTAATAAAAATATCTTAAATAAATATCTTAGGGCAACATTCGGCCATCTGAACGTTGACTTGTACTACGGTAATCAGAGAACAGATAAACACATATTTATCATGAATACATACTTAGAAAGATATTTTTTTACACCCAGACACAGATCACATATTCCTGTTCATCACAGAAAAGTTTGTCCTAGGTGGGATTCGAACCCACGACCTCCGGCTTAGCAATCAGGTTCACTAACTACTAGACCAACAGTTCAATTAACAGTCAGTTTTCTTTATACACTGTCTGATACGTCTTTATTGCCATGCATCTGTAAAAGTCAACTGTCATTTGTCGCACTTTCACTTTTACTCTCGGAAATCTGTTTCACTTTTTCGTTAAGTTATGTTATTTTACAAGAATACACCATATTCTATCATCCTGCAGTGATCTTTTCTACTCCGGTGCATCTCGATAATAATAGAAAGTAATTGTATCTCGAACATCACAAGACGCTTTGAAGTTTTTTTTTTTTTAATAAATAAATATGTTAGGACAAGTCACACACGGCCATCTGACCCCAAACTAAGCATTAGCTTGTACTATGGTGAACAGACAACTGATAAACATACATATATATTTTTAAATACATACTTAAATAGATATTATTACACCCAGACACAGAACTGTACATCACAGAAAAGTTTGTCCTGGGTGGGAATCGAACCCACGACCTCCGGCTTAGCACTCAGGTACACTAACCACTGGACTAACAGGCCAATCAAATGAAAAACACATTACTAGCGATAACTAAAAACTATTCGTCAGATGTCGCTCAAATGGGGGCCAAATGACAAGCATCAGCTTACGACTAAAAAAGAATCATCAAAATCGGTGCACCTAGTCAAAACATATGTCATTGCCATACATTTGGAAGATACATTTTGGCGTGAATAAGAGAAAAGTGACTTGTCTACTGGCCAAGATGTTGAAGCACCAAGCCAACTGCCGCCCGCCAATATCGGGGTGAGTGAACGGCGTGACGCTTATTTATAAGTTATACAGCCAAGTGCAAGGCCGTTGCGGTGCTTTTGGCCTTTTTGCGAACTACAGGATGCCCTCTGTATGTGTGACATCGGAGTAAATTATTGGCGAAATATTTTAATTTTAGTACTGTAATACATGGCCATGTAACCCGAGGGTCCCGGCAGATCTATTAGCTAAAATTTGCAAACGATTAACAACAACAGCGTAGACTATCGCTATGTTGAAAACAAATAGTCATCGCTTGTTTTAACGCTCGCTGTTTGATACTAAGCACTTTTTGCGACGAAACTAGCACCAATGCTAATTAAGTAGCACGATTATCGCTGATACGTAATACGAATTTTGCGATCTACGAGCAATTATCGCAAAATTTTCGTCACCGCTTTCCGTTTCCAAGACATGTAATAGCCACGGGTTAGATTACCAGCCGGTATTCCTGTGACAGACGATTGTTTGTTCCCGGGTCATGGGTGATGTTTGTGTGGCCTGCCACCCGTAAGCCAGGTATTATTGCGGAGGTGTGTGTGTGTAAACTTATTGTTGGCATTTAATCAAAAAGTAATATGTACCTATTTTAAGAGCCCAGTGTTTTGGCTAATGAAAGTGGATAGGCATTGGAGAATGACAAATAATCACATTGCACAATCAGTGTTTTGGCACCATATTGTTGGCTGACTCGCCCGTGCCGTCGAAACGATACTTTCACATGAAATATATTATAATTATACTCCATATTTCCTATTTTATTTACGTACCTACCATATTATCATTAGTATAAACGATATTTTTTTATAGTTACATACCCAATGGAAAACGTAACCCAGGGGTGGAATATTAAATTTTGGATCTGAATATAGATATGGATCCGTATTATATCGGTACCAATTTAAAAGTTTGAAATTTTAAAGAATTGAGATTTTTTTTCTCCAGTAGTCCTGCTCAGTCCCTCTGGTAGCCGCTTATCGTTGAATTTAGGAGACACGTCGTATATATATTTAAATACATACACATTCAAATAATAATGAAGTGAATACAGAAATATATATAGAATAACAATTGCTTGCGATTTAGAAATGACGCTTGTGGCTATTAAAAGCCTATCAGGGCGTGCTTCGTGGTCTAGAAATAAAGGTTTACTGTCAATTAACAATAACAGCACTTATCGTTTACAGTTTCAATTTACGACGTCCATAATAGTTGTACACCGTGATTTTAAAGTTATTTGTCATTGTACTTAAAATACATCGTTAATGTTTGTTACACTGAAAGAAAATCGTGACTAACGAATAAACTTGAGAATCCTACTAATCTATACGAGTATGTATATAAATGAATGTTTGTCTGTATGTCCTTTATAGAATCGCAAACTATACATTTGATCATGTGATGATCTTTAGCAAAGTTGTTGTGCACGAGCCCACGAAGGTTTCTGAGTTGGTACGACGAATTTTCGACAGATGTCGCCACTGTCGTTCAATTAATTTTGTATATTGCCGTGACAAAAAGATATGACAATGTAAAGAAACACACAAAACATACTAACATACAAATTCCGCGCGAACGGAGTCGCCGGCACAGCTAGTATTATATATATATATGCGAAACTTTGTTAGTATGAATGGATGTCTGTTACGGATGATCTGAATGAAATTTGGCTCATAGTAGCTCATCTGGAATATTTGTCTATCAACACACCACGCGAGCGGAGACTAGTTAGTCATAATTTTCTGAAATGTCAACTCTTAATTGACCTGCCTTGCGGACTTAGTTATTGATTTCAGAACCTGGGTACGCCCATGATCACAGGGTAAACAATTCCACATAATTTTATTATTATAAGAAAGAAACTGCATTAGACGTGAACATAGATACATTTTATTTAGAGTAACACAGTACAATGACAACTTTCAAGAACGAAAACAGGTAACTATCCAATGAGGGACATCAAATGAGCATTAACCAAATCTGAATGTTATAAAGTTTTAATGTAACCATGATATTAATTACAATTGAGTAATCACAACCTAAAGTAACACATTTTCAAAGCTTCATAAATAGATAAT
>DWKC01001493.1:0-10037 GCA_018249195.1 Racta chiria
GAAGCAACGAAATAACCTTAATGTTACAATACCCTTGACAGCTGAATACTGGAAAGTAAATATGTAATGTATGTACATACTAAAATTGTTGGTAATAGAAATACAAATACGCAATATAGATATGTCAATCAGGTGTGAAAATATATTGGGGCACGGACAGTACTTTTGAAATGGTTCAAATAAATACATTCTCATTATTCAGTTACTCAACCAGCCCAATTATCTAATATGGCATCGGTTTGTTGATTAAAACTAGACTATGTCTGAAGTTGAATTTCAACCGTAATTCAATGTAATATAGGGTTGTTTTGTCGTGGTTTGTACCGAAATTGACAAACGAAAGTGTGTGTGCAATGTATGGTAGTGTGCGTAATGTTTTTATTTATTAATTTATTTCAATACTATATTTAGTAAAATATCTATCTATCTGTTTATATTAAATAAAATTCTGCACTCCTTCCTCATATAAACTTCATTTTCGAAAAAAACGTATAATATTGGATAATAAATAAATAACAAGAAGTGCCATCTGTTATACGTTACGAGTAACACTTAGATTTTAGGCAACCAATAATTTCATTTTTGTCTTTGATGAAACACTGTTAACGCCTACTATGTTTCTCGGTAGATGGCGGTATTAATAGAAATATATATATAAATGGATTTAGAATTTATGTAGATGTATGTAGATACCGACCATGTAAAGGACCAAGACGATGTAAAAGGTAATGATAAATTATATTTGTCACCAGAGGGTCTAGTGATCAAGGAGCCGCCGGAGTTCCGCAACAAGTCGTTCATGGCGCACCTTAACGATATGGCGTGGGGCGAGCCGCTGCTCACCGAGCAGATCGAGAAGACACTCTACTGGGGCTGGCACATGACCTTCTGTAAGAAGAGGGATAATGGATGGGGGGCTGTGAGTATTATCATGCATATAATAAATCTGTAGCTGATCGCTGTCTGTACATTAAAGATATGTGGAAGAACGGGAAGATAGGGAGTTTGTAGTAAAGAATAGAACCCAATACAACCATATTTAAATCTTTTGTCTGTTTTTCTTTTTGTCTCTTTATCGGTTTATCTGTTTGTCTGTGCCTTTGTTCGCGCTTATCTCAGAAACGGCTGATCCGATTTTCACAGATGTATTGAGCTAAGCTTGGATTGACAATTAAGGTATTTTTATTGAAATCGATGCACAAATAAAAAGATGTGACAACTTTAAGGAACTCGGTCTATATAAATTCCGCGCGGACGGAGTCGCAGGCAGAATTAGTATTTAATAATTGTAGGAATAAACAATCAACTAGATGTTGGGTTAAATATCGTGACAAAAATATATCTCGATAAATTGCACACTTGAAATGTAAGCCAGTATTATATTTAATTTGTCCAAACACTGCCATTTTAAACACGCTTCTTAACGCCGCAAGGTGTATTCACATTTATTGCTTGGTGCATGCTGATTGCAATAAGTTTGAGCCTAAAACGCTTTTTTCCTTAACTTTTCTTAACAGTTCGGTATTTAAGCCAATGAAGATATATGGGCATATTCACGCGGACGCAATATAACATTGATTTTGATTGTGATTTTTGCGTTATCTAGTTGATTATTGATCGAAGTGAGTTTCATAGATAACAGTAGTCGTAAGAAAGGATATTTCGTACAGAGCTATATTTCAAACCTAGCTTTAATAATAATTAACTTCATCAAAATAGTGACGTAATCATTGTGCAGTGATATTCTAGCGGTTTGAATGTTGATCTTTAAGGGGGGAGGAGACTTATTACAAATTGTTATCGGTTTTCTTGTAAATAAATACATTCTTTTTACATATTATTTTATAATATATGATATATTATTATTTAACAAAAGTCATATATTATTGTCTATACCTGTTGTAACTAACAAACTCTATTAATATTTTGGACACTAAGAGTTTTCTCTTTAATTATCACTTGATGCGGTGAAGGAAATCATCGTGAGGAAATCTGCTTTTCTCAAAGGTTTGTAGACACCACTCGGCACTTAACCATCCTGGTGCACTATGGCCCATACGTCTAATATTGTACAGGAGACTCCGAGCCCAGCAGGGTAATGATTGCGGAGTGTACTGTTCTAATTTCAGCTAGTCAAGCCGTGTTTTAGGTTTCCCTAGAAAAATCTAAATCCTCATAGTTTCGAACTTTCCCCGAAGACCCGTATTACAAGAAACCTATAATTTATCATGGATAAACAAACATATATTACGAAAGTGATAGAATAATTTAATTTAAACTTATTAATATTTTTTTTACAGTTAATCCAAATCCAAAACTATCCGAACTACACTGAACTAACGAACAACGATACATCTGAAAAATCGTGTCACTACAAGGGAGTCATACTGCCTTCGGTGACTAAAGCGAACGCTGCGACAACGAAGTCATATAACTTTATACTACTTTTTGTATGTATAATAATCTTTATTGCACGGTAATAAGGGCTAAAATTTTAATATACTGGCGCCAATGTTGTTTTGTTTCGTTATCTTTACAAGCTTGCGCAAATATATTTTTTTAATTTTCGGCTTATGACTTTTACCGTAGGGTAATTAGTTCATGGATTTAACAAGTATAAATTAGGCTTATCTGTATTAAAATATTTTCCGTTACCGTCATGATATATCTGCAAATACTTTTTAAGTTAATTAGTATGTTTTCTAAATTCTATATTTTTTTAATGATTTGGACAGGACATTTTTTATCCCATATGACATAAAGCAAACAAATTTGCGAATAATGTATTTATTTTATTTAAACCAAAATTTACAATTTAGAAGACAAGCTAATTATTTTTTTAAAGCCTAATTAATATTTTGTGAAATAGACTTACGATATTTTGCAACACGTATCAATGCACGTAACTATATTTTATTAAAAATGTACTCCACACACTTAAGCCAAATGAAATAATAAGAAACTGTAATAATATTTTGTAAGCAAGTGTTTTTGTTGTGCTCGTAGTTCTGTAACCAGAGTTATTGTATGAGTGAATGTTTTTGTGATTTTTGTACTTATGGGTTTTTGCTCATGTATCTAGGATGTGTAATTTTCTGACGTGATGAATAATACCAAATGTTTGGTATTCGTTTTTATTTTTTTATAATGCCGATTTTTGTAATTAACATACCAATTTTTGTGTAATCTTTTTTTAAATTCTAAAATAGTTCAAATCTGTTTAATATAATTATTGTATGTTATTATTACTTTGAAACGAGATAGGACAATACATTTTCCTTTACTTGAATATCGATTGAGTATTTTGTCTTTCAGTGTTTTTAACTTAACTTAGTATATAATATAACATAGAGGCAGTTTTGATAGATTTAGATTTTTGATAATATTATTCAACGCAATAAAAAAAAATGTGCGTATCTTTTGTATCGTATATATGTATTATGGTATGATTTCATCTCTGTTATTATTAAGAACTATGTTCAGCCAGTGTATTTAGTATGTCTCAAATCATGTATATGGTTTAAAATGGTATATGAATCCGCGGTATGCGTGTAATAATGTTTTTGGGGCGAGAAATGTGTACGAAAAATGTACTTTTGTGCTCTATGTGTATATTAACGACTGTGTATTCAACCACTAGTTCAAGAGACTTGCTCTACGTAATGTCTCTTTTTTTCTGTTAAAATTTAATTTTGATAAAATTAAAAATTTTGAGTTGTATATTTTTATTTAAGTGCATAATTTAAAACTAGCTTTGTATTTATGCATTATTCAACCAAAGTGACATTTTCACAATTTGCAGCACTTTTTGATTTCGTTACAGCCGAGTTGAATAGGGAAATAAGTTATAATATGATATATTTTGTAGAAAGACTGCATTGATTTTGAACCAAAACTATGATTTTATTTGTATTATTTTTTATTTATTTACAACGGTGGGTCTTTGACCCATTGTATGTTGATACAATTCATAACATATTCGTTCGTCATAGCAATTTTTATAAATTGTATCATGTTATCTCGTTACTTCTCTTTGGTTAGAAAGAGATAACTTATAACATCTTAACCTGTATTATTGTAGCGATTTCCAGTTATTGAGAATATTTTTTTTATAATACTTAGCGTTAAAGTGCTAGGAAATTGACTGTTGTTTTTTTAATACATCCAATTTTAGAGATCAATACTTTAACATTGGCCAGCATTGTTGGCAAGACAAGATTTAGTACCTACAAATACTATTTGTCTCATATTTATCGGGCATTATAAATACCTTAGGTATTTTAATAAGGTTTATGTCAAAAACCGACCCTTAGCAATCCGGTAATCGCTAAAAAAAAATTATTCTGGAAAATTTAAATATGTTTTATTGCCAGTTCCAAGATACAAGTACCAGTGTATTTAGATATTTTCCAAAATACCATAGTACTACAACCAACAGTTGGAGCTAAAACAATTATTTTTATTTGTACTACAATGTTTAATTTTATTTAAATGTTTGTATCATAAAACAACATGAAAAATTCCGTAATAGCCATTACTGGATTATTCTTAGGTCGATATACAATCCTACCTTTTTCTAATGAAGCAAATTTTGCTTGAATGATCAGTTTTCTACTCCGAGAGTTTGAAAGGCTTGTAAAGGTTATATTTATATTGTTCTACAGTATAAAATGTAGATAGATTATAAATTAGGGCTGTGCTTTATAGGCTCCATTTTGGTCACGCTTTTCTACAACTCGCATCACTATTACTTTTTCATCACTAATTTCGTTTATTGAAAATCTTTGGCATTGGATTGATAATTTGGATTGATAAATCTTTGGCAGTTTAAAACAATATTATGTGAATACACCGCGATTTTAAATTGTGATTTTTTATTTATTTGTAAATGTGAGTAGCGTTGTGTGCTAAGGCATATTGGCCCTCTATGAGCAGATTTCTCCCCAGGCCTGGAGCATACTCTACCATGCTGCTCCAATGAGGATTGGTGGAGATAAATAAAGCATATAGCACCATCTATTATCAATCTACGAAAATTTTTACTTTTTTGAGAAATTGTTACGTAAACAATAATATTTTTTTTGCATTAAAAAAAATCATAAAACTAACGGTATTTTTTAAATATTTTAGTATTATCGTGAGTACCCCTAAAATAGCCTAAAGTTTGGATTTGTTTATGGAAAAGGTCTTCGGTCTTAGATTATATATAGGGTTTTTTAAAGAGGCCTAGAGTAACAACGATATAAGCGTTTTTTTTATTTTTTTGGAATATAATTGTTGTTTGTTCAAATGATGTGAGTTGTATAAAAGATACTTTTAGTTTTCGATCGTGTTGAACAACGTTTGAGTCACTGTTTTTAGTTTTATCTTACTTATTGCATTTTGCTATTATTTATACAACACCAAGGTGTTAGCTGTAAGGATACGCTTAGTACTAATTTAAGGTTTATTTATTAAAAGTCAATATAATGTGTTTTATTACTTTGTGTATGACGTTTCATTTCTTGCTACTCTGAGACCCTTCCATATTTAAAAACGTAACGGTACTAATGGCAAAAAAAATCTTAGCCTTTGTATTTCATTCAACCATTAAAATAATATTGTAGAAAAACCGCCTTTTTAATTTATTTTGTACTAGCTGATACAACTTTCCCCAGACTTCGTCCACGAAAGTTTTAGATAATTAAGCTTACTGTCCTGCGGATTTTATTAAAATCATTGAATTATTTAATTTATTATTAAAAAGCAAACAGCATGTAAAAGCAAAGGGCAAAAGCATAATGAACAAACATGTTTTTTGTACACCATATAATTAGATATTAATAAGCATGAATGTTTATCCATATTAAATAAATAAAAAAAACTACAACAAAGATTTAAAAAAAGTGTACCGTTTTACTCGCATATAAATTCTCGTCGAAATATGTTTATAACCTTCAAAAAAAGGAGTTCGACTATATATAATTGTTTTCAATGTGGACTTATAACATGTTACTTATATATGTTCATTCTTTTTAGTTTCTGTTCCGATTTCGATGGTTCTTTTTTTATTGGAAAGCTGGCGCTTGTCATTTGGTCTCATACAAATTTCAGCGTCATCTGACGATTAGTAATTGAGTTATTTTGTACCCACGACTCCGTCCGCGCGGAATTTGTATACACAGAATACATCTTTTTTATTTGTGCATCGATTTTAATTATAATATTTTTAATCCAATCTAAGCCCAATACATCAGGAAACCGATTTAAATTAGATTTAAATCGGATGAGCCGTTTCTGAGATTAGCGCGAGCAAAGGCACATATAACCAGATAAAAATCCTACAAATGGTTGCTTGGGTTCTACTCCTTACTACAATTCCCCCTATAAGTTTCTTCCTCATATCTTCTTTGTACAAACAGCGATCAGCTACAGATTTATTATATGTATGTAGATATGTATTGAGTTCAACAAGGTACATTGATGGTGTTCGCCTTCCATTCTTTGTCGATGTCATTTGAAGTCGGTTTTTTGTTCTAAGTGATAAAAAATACACTTAAATTTTCCAAATAACGAGATTACTACAAGTAGATATTTTAGTTTGCTAGCTCGTTCGGGACAAATCTCGCAAGTTGAAATCGAATAATTCCTCTTACCCCACAAAGCTGAAATAAAGCACATTGCTTAAGTTTCGATAACAACGTCTTATTCGATCAATTATTATGATAAGCGTGACCTGATACTACGACTTCCGGATTGACTCCAGACAAGGAAACTCCTAAACAGTTAACAATACAGGCACGAATCTTTTTGTTTCTTATTAGGACCTTTCAATAAAAGCTTGATTTTTAAAGTGATATTTATTTCAGAAAAAATATTAATAGTATTATGTCGTTATCTTTTCAGTCGTCCGTATATTTCCATGTGATGGTTGGTAGGTAATATTAACTCACATTGAATTAACACTATGTTTTAAAGACCAGATACACTAAATCGCAAACAGTTCTCATGAATCGTCATAATAAGGATTCATTACAATGATTCGTTATAAGAATAAATCTTATAGTGGTCAAATTACGAGTATATTGAACACAGGAACGCTGGACACTTATTATTTATTACGAAATATACCTTATTTATGAGTTATCAATAATAAATTTAAAATAATATTATCAGTTATTCTTAACTAATTTCTTAACTTGAATATCTTCAAATTCATTCTCTTCGGAGTGCTCTGGATGGGTAGAAGCTAGTTTGCTGATATTGCTGTCAACTTTAGCTTCAACTAACTGCGGCCCTGAAGTGTTAGTAGACGCTGGGGTTATTGCTTGCGTATTGCTAAGCTTATCTTCATCAGGATTTCCGTTTTTATTTGTAAGGTCTTGATTTTGAGTATTAACTTGGTCCTGCAGTTTCCAGCTCGGATTTTGAACCCCTGTCCCCGAATTAGGGTTGCCTGGAATGGCACTAGCGACGTTGGAATTTGTCACACCTGGGTTGGAATTGGCAACACCAGCATTAAAGTTCTGAGTTGGAAAATTATTAGTGTTTTGCAAGGTAGGTTCTAAAAATGGATTCGGTCTCAATGGGTATGTTTGTGGTTTTTGACGATCTGCCTCCAATGCTTGCCAGTTGATAAACCAGAAAGGTTGCTTGTCTTTGGGTAGTTTGCTGAGCTTGTCCACTAGTTCCCGGTCGCCCTGGGCTTCGATGGGCAAACGCTGTGTGGTGACTTCGCCGAATCTGGAAAAACCCATTTGTTTAATTAGTTATTCCCGGCGCTGGGAATGATGGATTATGGGATTATGAGGTTCTTCCAAAGAGTCTTCTTCAAAGAACGCTTCTTCAGGGCCAGAGTTGGATTGACGTTTTCCCTGGTGTTGCTTGTATCCTTACGACGATAACCACTTACTATCAGGTGGTACGCACTTTCGTCAGTCGTTTGCTCTATAAGAAATAATTGTAAATCCATATTGAAAGCGCTTAGGAACGCTTTGGTATGTCTGGCGGCTAAATTCGATCTGGACCGAGTACCTATTAGTAACTCTTGGGCTTGATCGATTGTAGGTGCATTAAAAAGGCTCAAACAGGTTTCTCGTACTTAGATAAGAAATTTAATCGAAGAGATTTTTCACGAGGGCAATGTAAAGCAGGCACAGGGAACTTAATTACCTTTTTAGTGTAAAAGGAAAATCTGTTACTTTTCCTACAGTCGGTAGGTCATGGAAATACATTTTTTTAATGTCACGTAGATTTTTCTCATAGTAGGAAAATGAGTAGGATTTTCCGCATCAAGGGAAAACCGCTGTAGGTACCGAGTCATTGATTAGGCGAGTATATAATATATAATATAATTTACAATTCAGAAATAACATCAGCGCTGTGCACTGAAAGAGGAAGGGTTGGCTAATAAGGAGGGTGGAACGCTTTTTCTTACTTATCTTCGAGGCCACTGGGAGTAGTTGTGGTTTTATTGACAATTTCAGGATATCCGATAGGCCTGCTGCCAGCGAAGGAAGGCCTTTGACCTGCGACGATGAAAGCTGATGCAAGAAGAACAACGGCTTGTCCAACGGCCATCTTAGATCCTGTAAAGAATTGGTAAAGGTTTTAGGGATTTATTCCAAAATTCACATCGTAATTAAATATTTGGTGCTCATTCTAGTATGAGTAGGTATTAAAAAAAAAGAAAAAAATATATTGTTTCATTGAATGTTTGATTGCTTTAATTGCATCTGATCTAGAATGTCATACCAACAATTAACATTCCATACCGCATACAGTCAGCGACTGCAAAGTCCCCTCCCCCCCCCTTATTTTAATGACATTGCATGCCCGACCCTTTCCAAACCTAAACCGCAGTCGGGCTCCCACTACAGGGCTTGGGTCTCCATTCACAATGTGATACGTACGGATCACACAGTATCTACAACAGGCGAATTCTAGTTTCAAAATTCGGGATCAAAATTTGATCTCACGTCTACAGATATACGAAACATTATTGTTTCTTCTAAAGAGATATTGCAGTCCAGTTCCATAAAGGAAAAAAACTATATAACATTAAAACTATTCACGTTACTCCGTGTATCACAAACAGACTTAGAAAGACACGATCAGAGAAGGGTTAAAACATATACGTACGTAAGTACTAATAAAAAAAAGTCCTTAAAACGAAAAAACAAAACGACTATAAAGAAAAAAGAGTTAAAAAGATAAGTAATATTCCTTCTTCTGTAGTAATTATAAAAGTGTATGTAATAGACAAAGTTACAAGCCTAAAATCAATGCAACAATATCTATTTTACGAGCAAGTGTGGTGAAAATATTATAATAATTAAAGCTGAAGTGTTTAATAAATATCTATTATGAAAGAAAATTTCTAATAATTATTCTACTGCGTACCTTCAGCGAGGATGTGTTCGTATGTGTACATCAAGAAACGCATATATTATGTGACGCACGCTGGAATGACAAACCGCAAAAAGTATTAAAAAAAACAACGGTATCTCCAAACAAACAGGAAAACTGTGGAGCTATCACGTTCGGCAGCGACATTTTATGAGGCTTGAGAGACAATAAACCGAATAGGAAGGAATCGAAAAGATTCTACAGGTATATATTTTATACAACAGGTTGTAATTATACCTGCCTTAATTTGAAACAAATACCAGAATAGAATAATTATTTAAATGTTGCAAAACTCCAATAACGTATCCCCTTAAAATATTTAGTGTTGTTATGTTGTCATCGTTTTTGAGTAAATAAAAGGCAACTATTAATGTATCTATGACAATAATAATTTTGTAATTGTTTTTTTCATTATTCAACAAATCCCACTACAAATTAGATCGGCAAGTAATAAAATAAGAACTTATTCAACGTATTCGAAGTTAATTAAGCATTACTATAATATTGTCCGCGGTACAGATGTCGCTCAAATTACATATGACCAAATGTTAAGGAACAGATTTCGAATAAAAAAATAATCATCAAAATCAGTTCACCCAGAATAAGTTTTTTTTTACTAAAAAAATATTATCGTTTGTCTATGATCCTGC
>DWKC01001494.1:0-10036 GCA_018249195.1 Racta chiria
CCCTTACGTTAAGTTTTAAAGGATATATAATATTTGATTTTTGACACCACTTTTACCTGTTTTGGTTAGTAATAATAAGGAAACTTTGAACTCAACTGTAACTTACTCGAAAACGTTGGAATAATTTAAAACTTTTCTCACACGGCGGTCGGTAGGTACTCGAATCGTACTAACTTTGAAAATATATTTTTTTAATCAAGTTTGTGAAAATAGCAGTTCCTTTTTAGGATTCAGTGTGCATCAGTGCTTATATACCAATCGACCTTTATATTAGACACCGCGCGAGATGTATCGAACAATAGTTCTGATTTATAATAATTATGCGCATTTTTAAATCAACCAATCACGAAGAATTTTCACACTCCTCGCTTCATCTTGCCATCTAACCAAGACCGACTGTTTAACGTGCCCTGTGAAGCACAGACGTCACCCATCTACTTCCCATGCCGCTGTTTCTAAACTCGCTCCATCATTTACTATCGACACATGCTGATCTTTTTCTTCACTTGTTATCTAGGTAAGTCATCATCAGGCGTAGTTATCATTATCATCGCAATCCCACTATCCCACTGTCCCACTGCTGGGCTCATGTCTAGCGAGAGCACCCGTGTGCTCCTTGGCAATGACCGTAGTCCACCACGCTGGCCAAGAGCAGATTGGTAGACTTCGAGTTCTTTATCCGATTAAGTCATTCAATTTTTAACTGCAGATCAACGGATCCTATTCTTAATGTTGATTTAAAATAATATCCAACTCCAAGTGCTCGTAATATTACCCCGGGCAATATTCAACTTTCATTTATACCCGGATTTGAAGGATTCCCCTCAAATTTGATTTGATCTGCGTCATTTCAATTCTTTAATAATTCTTTTCGTTTGGTACAAGATTGAAGCGGTACTGAGTAAATGATTTACCTACTACTCCTAGCTAATTAATTCGCATTAATATTAAAACATAATATTTCCTGATCCTTATCTTTTTAAGAGGATGAACTGTTAAAAATCCTTTCTTAGTCTATCCCTTCTCTATAAAAGTAATCCCAGTGCAAGTTTTCATGCTTCTAAGTGATAATAAAAATAAATCTTCTTTGCAACCCATAACTGTCCCAATACTGGGCTCGGGTCTCCACTCATAATGTAAGGGGTACATACCATAGCCCACCACGCTGGCCAAGTACGGTTTGGTGGACTTCACCCACCATTGAGGACTTTATGAGAACTCTCGGGAGAGCAGGTTTCCTCACGAAGTTTGCCTTCACCGTAGCTAGTGATAATCAACTTCTGATACGCACATAACTTTGAAAATTAGAGGTGTGCGCATTAGAATCTGAACCCAGGATCTCCTATTCAAGAGACCACAGTTCAAACCATTAGACTATCACTGCTTTACAATAAATAAAATATTTTAAATAAAATTTTAATTTACTTTTTATGTGGCCACTTCTTATGAAAGTCTATTTTGAACCTACCACCTTTTCGGAAAGGTGTTTAATTGAGAGAGATTGAGAAGAAGGAAAAGCGAAAACAACTCCTTGGCACATCTTTCACTCTAACCCAACTACTATGCAGCTGTCATTTTCGCCACGTGCCACCTACAAATAAGGCGGCGCCGTCATATCTGTAGTGATGTTATAACTTGCGCCACACCAGATGTGCAAGGAAATAAGGTAGGTTTTATACGTTCGAGAGGCTCCGATGGAAATTATTATTGCTATCAATACCAATTCCCTGTTATCGTAAGGTTCGTTTTAAGAGTTATCTGGAAGGAAAACAAAATTCGCGTAAAATTAAGTAAACAATTGCGTTCAAAATTATACCCGCGCAATATGATTCTACGTGTCACGGGTAATATAAATAAGACATTACTAACCTATCGGGTCTAACATAATTATCATCACCAACATATCATCTCCCACATATCTGAAACATGTCACCGTATGTGACATCACAAATAATATCCAAGAGCCGAAAAAAAAAATTAATAAACATCTGCTTCATTATGAAACGAATCTAGGACCTCTAACCTGCTGCATGGTCGCTACCAACTGGACTGCAGGACTGTTCTATGACGCCATCGAGAATCATAAACATGCGAGTTTTCACATTTGTATGGTGTGTTTTGACGCCTTTTTGATATTTTAAATCAATACAGGTCCGCCTATAAATATGTTCTATTCTATTTTGTATTCTAATAATGGTCGGTGATTGATTTCGCTATAATAGAGCGTACCGACATTATTATAAAGAATCACTGAACTTGTATCGAATGACTGAAAAAATATACATCTCGTTATTATCGAGCGGTGAAGCGAGAAGTAGCGATGTTCTTGACATCAAAACTCGAACTGTCAACCTTAAAAATAGATGTGAAGCATGGAAAATATATTATCCGAGTTCTGTAAAAAACACCGCATTCAAATACCAGTAGATTTTTATAACATTGTAATAAAACTGAACTAGAAGAGGAGCTACGAGTGTATGCTTATTGCGGAATAAGCTTCAGAAGGTATTCCTTAAGATGTATGTAATTAAGTACCTATTTCAAGTAAGGTGAGAAGGAACTCTGCTTCAAGGCGAGCGTTGTATCGTCGATTTATTTGGAGATTCTCATGTTTTTAGGCAACTAAACATACATTTAAAACACTTCTAGGCCCTCTTCACGTAGTTGGTAACAGCGTTCGAACCCCTATGCTACTGAAAGTAGGTCTCAGTAACAGCAACAGGCTGTAACATGGTGTATACCACCTCGCTTAATATCTCTGTCTATCCATTAGCCTAGTCAGTTGGGTAGCGACTATCAAAAACTTACCAATATTAGTTAGGACTACCAACTTAAGTACAAGTAATGGATGAACAAATTATAGACAGAGGATAAACGAGTCCAAGTGTAATAGACAATAATATAAATAAAACTGCGTCAACAGTTCTCGTGGATCGCGCGCGCGCGCCGGACGCATCCTGGGCTTAACGTTTTAATATTAAAAGTGATAAAGACAAAATTATATGTTAGAAAAGGATCAATCTACAGCTCCGAGCTTCATTAGCGGCGCAAGCGCATCTAGCCCCGCCCACAGCTAACAGAACTCCCACCACCGTTCCCGGTCGCTGGCCGCCGGCCGATGCTATCAGCCCGTAGGCCTATTTGCAATCATGCAACGTACACCTCGCAAAAATAAAGGAGAGGAGCTTGAGTCGAATGAGCAGCAACCGGACAAACCGCGCACTATCGATTCCTGGCTTAACATCCGTCAGAAGAAAAAGAGATCAGATGAAGACACCGACAGCGACTCCTATGGGTTTCGCGAAAATAGGAGGATGAAAACTTCATGTTGCAATACTGAAGAAGTTAATAGCTCTTTGGTTCTTCTAAGTGAACAAATTAAATCGATGATGTCACTTCTAAACTCATTAAAGGAGGAACAAAACTCCCGCTTTCAAGAGATAAAAAGCGAGATCAGTGACATAAAAAAAGGAAATGCGGAGATAGAAAAATCAGTAGACTATCTTGGAGTGAAATATGTAGAATTGGAGAGAAGTTTAAAAGATATGAATGAAGATGCAAAAAAACAAGAAAACCGTGTGAAAGAAATAATAAATAAAAATGTATACTTAGATAAATGTAATAAGGCTTTGGAAGAAAGATTAATGAGACTGGAACAGAAGGAATTAGAGACAATGGTCGAGTTACAAAATGTAGAAAAACAAGAAGGAGAAAACTTGATGGGAACAGTATGTAAGATTGCCGAGGAATTAAAACTAAGATCGGAGGATATAGTCAAGGTCTGGAGAGTCCCAGGTGATGATAATAATAATACTAAAGCACCAAGACCGGTAATTGTTACATTATATACGCGCGAGGCTCGATCGCAGTGGCTACGATGCAAAAAAACTACAATAAGGAACGAAACAATATATAAAAATGATAATAGCTCCCGTATATATATTAATGAGTGCGTAACTCGCCAAATACGCCAGTTATTCTGGAGCGCCAAAGTCAAATTGAAGGGAGTCTATAAATTTATATGGATACAGAACGGGAAAGTATTAGTTAAGAAGAGCGAAAACGAGAAGAAAATTTATCCCATTAATTTTGAAAGTGACATAAACGACTTATTACATAATAAAAAAATTGAGTAATCTATAATTATCAGTCCTCTTTTTTTTTTCTTATCAAGTATACGTAGTACATAAACAAATATAATAGAAAGTATAATAAATGCCATCTAACTTCATTCCTCAACAATATCTCAAAGATATAGATTATTATAAATATTCAGATGTTAACGAGTGGTATAACGTGTTAAATACACAGACAACCTGTTTACAAATAATACATATAAATGTGTGTTCCTTGCGATTACATTTTACGGAGTTACTGGTGCTCTTAAGCTCATGTCTCAAGAGCTTGGATGTAGTATGTTTGACCGAGGTAAATATTAAAGATGATGAGATATATAGATATCGTTTGGACGGCTTCAATGTCTACAGTTGGACGAGACAGCACAGGAGAGGTGGCGGGATACTTATATATGTTAAGAGTGACATTATATTTATACAAGAAAAAATACATAGTAAGTACTGTGAGATACTGGCGGGCGAATTACGGTTAAAAAACCTTAAGACGTATTTATTTGTAATCTATAGACCTCCGAATCTAAATAAAGCAAGTTTTATTATAGAACTAGAACGTATGTTGCGCAATATAAACAGACGAAGTAACCTAATTTTGATAGGAGACATAAACATCAATATAAAAAAAGACAATTCTGAAGCGACCTCAAGCAATTATTTAGACACCCTTAGTGAACTTGGATTGCAGTGTGGAGTGCGAGATATTACGCGGGAATGCATAACCTCCGGTAAATACGTTGCATCCTGCCTCGACCACATCTTCGTAAGGACTGACGGGCTGACGGGTACGTTTGGTACTGCTCGGGCATACATAGTTATAAGTAGAATCGCTGACCATTATGTAATAGGATTGTCAATCGACATGAACGTAGATATACGCCTAGATAATACTGTGCCGAGGTTAGCAATTAATAATAAGCTAACTCTTGAAAAATTGCAAATTGTTAATTGGTCAGAATTATTGATATTAAATGACCCTGTAGAATTATATTGCAGAATTGCTAGTATATTTCATGATATTTATGAAACATGTACCTTTCAGCGATTATGTAGTGACAAGCGGGGTACTAAATTGTGGGTTAATAGTTACCTACAAAAGCAGATTGAGAAAAAAGATAATTTATTTCGGAAATGGAAATCGCAACCGAATAACAATAATTATAGACTGGAGTACACAAAACAAAGAAATTATACAACTAAACTAATAAATCGCGCTAGGAATGAAAATCGTAAATGTAACTTATTAAACTGCAAAGGGGATATGAGAAAAATATGGAATAATATTAATGACTGGTTAGGAAGAAATACCCTATCAGTTGATGATGTTGCTGAAAGGTATATGTTACATTCTAAAACAAAAAGTCAGGTTTGTGATGGTTTTCGTGACGTTTTTACCAGAGAAATTGAAAACATCAAACTACAGCATCAATGTACGGATTTGTTTTTGAACCGTGACCAATATGTGAACGACAGTAATGTTAGTTTTAGGTTTAATAAGGTGTGTCCTGCTGATGTATCAAAAGTGATAGAAAACATGGATTGCAGTAAAACGCCAGGCTCGGACAGTATTAGAGTAAGTGACTTAAAAGCAATTAAAACCTATATATCCCCAGTAATTGCACATTTTATTAACTTAAGTGTTCAAACCGGAAAATATCCTAAAGAGTTAAAGTTAGCCGTTATACGACCTATATATAAGCAGGGGTCACATGACCAATTTACAAATTACAGACCAATAGCTATATTAAACGTAATTAATAAAATTGTTGAGAAAATTATAGTGAAACAAATAAGTAACTTCTTGGAGAATAATGGAATTATTAATGCTGTTCAACATGGCTTCCGACCCAACAAAAGCGCAACTACTGCGTTATCAAAATTTGCCGATGATGTAAATCAGTCTCTAAATGAAAAAAAAACTGTATTTGCAGTATATATAGATTTTAAAAAGGCATTTGATACTCTGGACCACGACGGGTTACTGCAGTCCATGAATGAGTGCGGCATAAGGGGACCGATGAATGATTGGTTTAGAGAATATCTAAAAGACAGGATACTTAAAGTTCGTGTGTGTGGTACTGAAAGTAAAGTCGGTCATATTAAATACGGTGTTCCAACTGGATCAGTGTATGGCCCAGTCGGATTTCTTATGCACGTAAATAGTATGCCTAATGTAATTAACAAATGTAGATGCTACATGTACGCTGATGACACGTGCATGATATATAGTGCCACTAACCCATACACAATACAGGAAGTCATACAGATTGATTTTAATAATGTAGTAAAATGGGCCCATGATAATGGCATCATCATTAATTTTAATAAAACCAAATGTATGCAAATTTTATCTCCATATAATAAAAATAAAAATATAAATATAACAATAGTAGGACACACGTACGAATGTTTACATAAAAATAACAGTAATTGTAATTGCACCAAATTAGAAAACGTAACTTGCTACAAATACTTGGGTGTGAATGTAGATATTCATTTTAACTGGAGGTATCACGTCGATAGTGTATGTAATAAATTACGATCAATTTTAGGGAAACTGTATAGTTTAAAATATGTAGTGAACAGGAACATTATGTATATATTATATCATGCATTGGCAGATTCGATAATGTCATACGGATTGGGTGTGTATGGTCTGACATTTCCTTCGTATCTAAATAAAATCAAAAATATACAAATAAGACTTTTAAAATTACTAGTTGACAAGAGAGTAAAAGAAGCGATTAATAACGAATATGAAAAAATATTTAAAATATGTAATATACTACCGATTAATCAAAAAGTAAAACAAATTATATTATGTGAACAGTTCAATAAAGATGAATATAAAAAAGAAAGACATTATACGTACCCGACCCGAGCATCGCAAAGGAAAAAATTTGTAGTTCCTAGAAGTATAAATTATTATGGTAAACGTGAAAGACGTTGGATTACGCCTAAATGGTGTAATGAGTTGCCGCTTAATTTTCAATTGAATCTGAGAAATAAGGACCAACTTAAAAATAAATTAAAAAAACATTATCTCTCATTGTGTCCATAGTAAATATCATAAACAATATCGCCTGCTTACTTACATACATACATTAACAAACTATATTCATGATAACTCACACCAAGGTAACAAACGCAAACCCTCAAACACCCACAAACAAACGAACACAAACACATACTCATAAGTGTACTTATGCACATGCTCACGCACTTGCTCATCATCGCCATATTATCTTTTTAGATTTTTTTTTTTTAAGTTTATTTTAAGTTTTATTTTCTCCTTTTTATTATTTTTTATTATTTTGTACGAGAACTACTGCCGATAAACTGTTTCACAGTTTGGCAGATGTTGTATATGTGTTTATTTAAGTGTTGGATTAAATAAATTAAAAAAAAAGCAGTGGTAGCCTCATGGTTTGAACGTCGGTCTCGTGAACCCGTCATGGGACCCGGGACGGGTTCAAATCCCTATGCGCAGGCACTATGCGCGTGGACTATGGCCTGTACCCCTCACATTGTGAGTGGAGACCCAGTAGTGGGACAGAAAAGGGTTGCAAAGAAGAATCTGTGTATCTGTTTTGTTGTGCACACCCCGCGTAAAAAGTACAAAACCAATGTAAATGCCTTTTATAGGTAGATAAAATTGTGCGGAACTCTGAGTACATTAAGTGTTCGTTTCATTGCAACGGCTTCACTGTGTCAATTATGTAGATATACTCGTATGTTTTTGAAGTGTTCAAGACGTGTTATATTTGAGAAAATAAAAACAGATACGTACAACGCCGTCTATTGACTACAAACAATACTAACGAATCTTGACAACGCACAAAACAAATTGTTGAGTTCATTTTTGTTTTAACTTTTAATAATAATATTAAATAAATATTAGTACTAGGGTTTTATTAAATTTCGACTCGCGGGGCGGTTGAAATAGGGGCTGAAAACGCTAGTACCTTCTAGCTAATATCTTTGTGATGACGTGGAATGGATTCAAATTATGTTTCAGTACCTTAAAATATATATACCTACTGCGCGGATATACTATTATAAATTGTAAGCCTCAAAGTGCACAGTAAGGCACAAACCAAAATATAATTAATTGTCGCCGTATTCAATCCTGCTATTATGATAATTGGTTGCCTTGTCTGTCCTACACTAATCCGGCTTGGATGTTAGGATGGTCCGGGTATTAATGATCTTGAAGAGTGGTCGCTTCCGCGGCGATTACCAATAACACTGAGACTCTGCTCCGATGGACTGCCGATGTTAAAGGACTGGACTGTTAAGGTCGACACTCAACTACCAACTCGGCAATCACACCGTAGCGCCTCGCTTCGCGCGGTTAATATTTCTTGCATTGATTAGGATTCACCTACCGACTCCTGCGACGCCGGATTGCCTCACTTGTAAGCAACGAGGTGGTGCGGGGCGGGCGGCTGCCGAGTCGTTAGATAAGCGAGGACCTTAAGATTGTGAATGAATTCGATTGAGTGCAGGTGTTCAAAGACTAAGCTGTTATTGCTCCAGCGGCTCCACGATAGCACAAAGCGCCGCCGCCCCGCCGCCCCGCCGCCCCGCCGCCCCGGCACGGCCCGGCGGCCCCGGCACGCCCCGGCGCGTCCCTCTCCTGCGGTCTCAAAGAGCGGTGCGCTCAGCCGAAACTTGTTGTTTATCTTTCAATTTCAAAGAATATTTTTGGCTTAAAATCGCTCGACGTGATCCGCTTTGTAAGCGTAATCCGATTTTATTTATTGTGGTTAAAACGCGGTGGTTTAGAAATTACCTTAGCGTTAATTTGGGTTCGGTAAGACCTCTTCGAAAGCTGGTGGGAGAAGATTAGTGCGAAAAGAAAAGTAGAACATGGGAATTTGAAAGTTTTATCTGTACTATGGTTCAGAAGCGATAACGAAGGCAGTGCGGGGCGGGTGGCGAGTGGCGAGTGGGCCGGTGTTACATGCGTAGCGACCTTTACAATGAGACCGGCCCATTGTCGGTGCGCGGCGGTCTGCCGGCCGCCAGTGGAGCTGTGTTCAATCATTCCCGAACTATAACAAAAGCCTGAGTTCGTAACGACCGCCGGCGAAATCGCTCTCAACACTGAACAATATCTTGGATCGGTTGGTGAATGCCAATATGTAAATGGCTGGCGAATCTGTAGTTTTGTTCAGTTTTATTGGCTCTTCGATACTCTTAATAGCCCATTCAACTCCGCAAGGTATCATAAGATGCGAGATACAATAACTTTCTATTGTTATCGAGATGCGCGGGAGTCGGAAAGGTCACAACAAAATTAAATCTATTAAAAAAAAATTCTAGCCCGATCGGTACTGGGAGCACAGCGGGCCAATTCCATGCATCCTTCTTATTTAAATACTCGAGTGAACTGTAGGTTCCCTTGATTATAACAACTTATACTTGAATAAATTTACAAGTAAATCTCGTATTAATTTAGGGATTTTATTATGAAACCGTAAATCGAGCCCCACAAAAGATTGCTGGACCTTCGAAAGCCGGTATGAGAACGTAACTAATTGGTCCATCATTCTTGTTGTCCGGTTATTAATATCGATGTTCAGTTTAAATGAACAGTTTTATTTCGTTTATAAACAATATTGTTTTTTTTATGTTAAGCGGACAGCCGTGTCACCTAATGGTAAGTTATCACCACCGTCCATAGACGTTAGCAACACTCGACTGGAGTGTCACTGACGCGTTATCTGCCAGGAAGTAATAGACCCGCACGCGCGGGGAAGACAAAAGAAAGAACGGAAGCAGTACATCGCTGAAATAACCGAAATCAATAACCTCACTAACTAAAATAATGCAAGCAAACACAGTCACAGACACACCAACAACATACCACTTCAGGATGGGGGACAGAAGAAGATTTGGAA
>DWKC01001495.1:0-10035 GCA_018249195.1 Racta chiria
GAAAAAATAATATACACAAATAATAAAAGCAAACAAGAAATAACTAAATATAGAGTTGGCGAAAAAGGTTGCACTCAGCGGAACCCGCTGTTATTATGTGCAACCCAATCGTGCGCGGGCGGAGGGCCGGAGTGGTGCGCGCTGAACTTGCTAAGATTATTTCTTAGATCCAAAATAAATATATTCAAAAACACATATCCAAAACATAATATTAAACAACACTATAAAAAAAACAACAATGATAAATATATAGAATCATTGCAACCCGTTTACAATAGTTATACTAAAAGAAAGAAGAATACTAAAACTATTTATTAAACAGCCACACCTGATTGAAGATTTGACGCGTAAGATTTGTAGAGAGAAGTCCTGGGTTTATGAGGACCACCAGTTAACAATACATTAAGTAGTAACTCTGAGATAGTGAAATATGATGGAAGGAAACATAAAGAGGTTCAAATGATCGAGTTTTATGTATGAGGAAATCAATTTCAACTTCCCTTTGAGAATACCTATAATGGCCCATATATCTCCAAAGATTTTTCAGATAAATGTTATCTTTATATATATATTTTATCAAATAAAAAAACTACGAGTAAAAACACGTATAATGTATAAACACTGTATAAAGGGAAAATAAAACAAGACTGCGCTGTTCATCGTTTAGGAGATCCGTTGCCTGGAACCAGTCCTTTATGCAATCAGATCATGATTATCGAGAACATGAATTGTCTCAAGCAGTAGGCAAAGTTTCAGCTTAGAAAAAGTGCCGGTGGAAGTGGTTTTGACGTTATCGGAACAAATCATCATAGTTAGTTGAAAGCTTTCAATTCAATTGAAGTTAGATTTTAAAGAAGCATCCATTTTCTTATTTCGCCCATTTTCTCACTTTTCATTTAGAACCAGGTGGCGAACCATTCTTGGAATTTGAGACACGTATCAGTGTTAACGCCCACATCACACGACATGTTATATCATTTGCCGTGTATTACGAACTAAATAGATCCAACACCGCAAACATAGTTATAAGGGGTTTACCAAGGCTCCCCCGTAAATCCACAATCTTACTACGTACGACGTCGGCGAGTGTAAAGCCTGGAGAACAGTGTTCTCACAATACTACACATCTCTTGTCTTATGACGACTTGAAAATAGCCCGCTTAGTTTCATCTGCAATATTTCTTATTTTTACTTCGCTGAAATGAAAAATCTTTTCATTCGTTTTTCCAAGCACTACTACTTACATGAGTGAAATATGTTAGTATGACAGTTCATTACTATGGTACCTACGTGTCGCGGATGGTACGTACAACACAAATAACATCCGTAACCACAGAACAAACATTTGTCTGACATACAATCTGCTCCGTTCGGCAATTGAACTTAGGACTCCTCGCTTCGTAGGCAAGATTACCAAATGAGACAGAAAATCGTTCAACAGTGATAATATTAAATCTTATGTGCAATGTCACAGAACTTTTTCAAAAATTGTCGTAATAAATCGTAATGCCGCAGTCTGGAGACTTTTGAGACAGCAGAATAATTAGCCAGCCTTTCTTGG
This sequence comes from Racta chiria, assembly GCA_018249195.1. Taxonomy (NCBI): domain Eukaryota; kingdom Metazoa; phylum Arthropoda; class Insecta; order Lepidoptera; family Hesperiidae; genus Racta; species Racta chiria. The sequence continues at coordinate 1,562 of DWKC01001495.1, forward strand.
CTTGTTTCGCAAATTCTCACGTTTTAATGCGCTCAAGAGTCGCTCGCTCCCCCTGAACGCTACAGTTGACGACAACCGTGACAATAACGTCACAATAACATAATATTACACGGGATTTATCACATTATTCGTCGAATTCACCAACTCACAGTATCATAAAAAGCTTTTTCATGCTTGTAACAACGATAAATTAAATTTGTGTGACTATATTTCAACAGAAACATAATATGTTTCGCAACCACAACGTGTTGAAAATTCATACACATTTAAGGTCATTGACTTGAGTTGCCTCACATATGATAGACTTTTTGTAATTGAGACAGTGTAATATGAGACATGACATTTATAATAAATAAAATTAAATAAAAAAAAAGGTAAAATTTGTTTAGATAAATAAACTCATTTACATGTGTCAAGTTAAATTAGTTATATATTTTAGTGGGGTCAAGAGGGGAGCGACTGCTCCAATTGGTTCATGTAAAAAATATTTTCACACGATCCCTACGTCACCATTGTTGCCAGTTACTTAGCTTGTTACATTACTACGTGTCTAGATTATGCATTGTACCAAAAGGAAACAACTGAGTACACAATGTTAGTGACAGAATCGTTCAGGGGTGCCATCTGGTTGAGGTCTACGACAGTGGACTGGGAGCCGAGAGAGCGTGTTTCTTCCACATATCTTCTATCTACAGACAGCGATGAGACCAGATTATATGTATGATGATGATATGATAAATTCACAGACGGCTGTTACAATATAATCATAATCTAATTACATCCATGCCTACGAACAATGAATGTTAAATGATAAATAAATAGATAAAAAAAGAAAGATTTTTTACTGCCGCTGACTTGAGCCTCATTGATGTTTTTATTCATCGCTTATAAGTCCTTAGTCTTCGGAGCATCTAAATCTATCGCACGTAGCTACATAATATTTAGTGGCCGAAACAAATAGAGAACAATGCGGTCATTGTTTTATATTGATAACGTAGCAATAACAGAATGCCGTACACCACAAAATGGTAGTCGATATACGAACCCTATCTACATTGTATGCAGTTTAATTGGTCGTTGATAAGATAGTTCCTGTGTTCTTTGTTTAAATTAATACAACACTAGCTAGCCAAGCACACAACGAATCAAATCATTTACTACATGTAGGTATTTTCGATACACTTAATTGCAACCCATAACTGTCCCGCTACTCGGCTCGGGTTTCCTCTCACAATGTGATGGGTGCAGTCGATAGTCCAACACGTTGGCCTAGTACGGATTGGTAGTCTTCACACACCATTGAGAACTTTATGAAGAACTCTCGGGAGTTCTCTCAGGAGAACTCTCGGTTTTCTTCACCGTAGCAAGTGATAATCAACTTCTGATACGCACATAACTTTTTAAATTAGAGGTGCGAGCAGTAGGATTTAAACCCAGGACCTCCCGTCCGAGAGACTACAATGAAACCATTATCTATCACTGCTCCAATATACTTATGAACGTCAAATATGTGAATCTACCGTTAACTATTAACGAAAAGAAACGGCGAAAGATGAATAGGCAGACGAACGGCGAATAGCTTCAATGCACTTATGGACGTCAAATATTTGAAATCCTCCACCGTCTCGGAGAAGTGCCATAATAAAGAGAAGAAACGGCGGAAGACGAATCGACGAAGGATGAACGGCGAGTAGCGTAAAAACTGTTAACACTTTTATAGAGAAGTAACAGAAGAAAGAATGAACTATGGTGTACACCGTGTGTCGCAGTCGATGGCCAACCCTGGCCGAGCCAGGCATGCTGACCCTTACAATGGAGATACACGTGTATAAAATTTCATATGTATTCCTAATGCCAACAGTGGAAAAATTTAAATAACACAGTCATGGTTACTTGATGACATGGTGACTTTCATAACTAGACGAAAGGCCAAATTTCATATCCATACGGCAAGAAGCGATTCTAATTCTAGTAAGTTTCCCTAGAACCTAAATAAATATATCAAATAGGTAAACCAACTTGAATCAGTAACACTAGCCGTTTCACCGCGTGTGTAGTACTAGTCGTAGAAATAAATAGTACTTGTATAATAAATTACTACATTGTATATTACTACAAATTATATTATATATTATATATATAGTTTGATCACCATAGTGCAAGCTAACGTTTAGTTTGGGTTCAGATGGCCGTGTGTGAGAGTTGCCCAAAGATATCAGCATCGCCGAGACACTAGCTAAAAAAATCTAATAGTAAAATGCTACGATGAGGCGTCTTAACGTAAAATTCTTTATAAATATAAGTAAAGTCCTCCCGTACAACGTAAAACAAGAAGGGTAGTCTGTGGAGCATGGACGTTCCCTACTTCACCACGTACCATCGATACACTTAAAGCCTTATAAGCCTTTGAGCCCTCGAGGCACCTGTCCTCCTTCTGTGAAATTTAGCTCAAGACTTCGAGGAGACTTCTTCAATTAGACTTAGGTTTTTTCTTCATTCTGAATGAGTTTTAGAGCAAGAAAGGTGTTCAATGATTTTGCATCTTTTCTAAACTCAAATTTATAAATACAAATACTTATACAAATCCTTCAATAAATAATTATATCAATAAAGCATAAAATAGCGAATAGACGTTTGAATAATTACATACTCATACCCTACGGGGGATCTTCTGGGATGCCCTTATGTCCTGGGTAATATGGACTATAGGAAAACACAAATAACGTTTTACGGATGCTCACGATATGTATTTAGTACGCAGATATTTGTCATCTGTCATCCTGTCAAGAGTACCTGCACCGCACCGTAGTCGAGCCGTAAACATGATCCATGCAACCGGGTCCAAATATCGACGTACAAAATACATATCGTGTACACGTAAAATAGTAAATGTCTGTGCAATATGTGTCCGGAAAGAGATAAGTAACCCGAGAGCACCTTTATCTGCCACAGAAATGTCCAGGCCGTGAATCGAACCCGGAACCCCTTACTTCAGTCCCTGCCGTGTGACCAAGACTACTGAGCCGTTCAATTATAATACTCGATACAAATTAGAAAACATTGCAAACATAAATTAAATGACTGTTAGAAAGAAAGTATAATTAATTTTCCAAATCAAATTACTAATTACAGAGTACATCACTCACGCATATCAAACTTCCAGATTTAATATTAAAACTAATCCAACTAAAATTCATACTCGTACCTATACCTGCTTCCAGAGCCAGACACGGCACCAGCTCGATGCATTGCGAATGCTGCCATGAATGATTCATAGGTCGCCGAGTCACCTTTGACCGAATCGGATTTTCTATGCATAGAGCTGAACACAAAAGTAGGTACTTTAGCGAACTTCTTACACAGCTTGTAATTCCTTTTAAATAGAGTCAATGATATAGCTTCCCGAAATGCTGGTCGAAGCATTAAATTGAGGTTCTATAAGTATACAACATTCTCAAATTAATAAATAACTAAATTGGAAACAATCACAATATGTCAACACTGTAATTTTGGAATGTTATTTTGTTGATACAATAATTTATACTTTGCCAGAGCATAATCAGAATCAAGTAATCTCCGAATTTACAATATAGCGATAAAATTTAAAAAAAGACCTTACTCAGAGCCTGGGAACATGCCTGAGCTTCCATATTAGCTCCTCAGTAATCAGCCTCAAAAGCTTATTGAATAGCCCTTTTGCTCTTTCATCGTGAGCAGCCGACAATGGGCGGCGCGGCCTGCAACGGATTTGCTCCATCGAATGAATTGAACTAATTGACTCGTGTCGTCTTCGGTGCGGTTCTGATTCATTTGCGGTGCTTTGTGTTTTTTATTGCTGTTTATATTCAAAAATGGATTCTTTATGCAATTCATGTTTGACTGTCTGCAAATTGGCTTGCCTGTCATTGTACGGTTCGTTTTTCGTGTTTCATTCATTCGAAATAATTGTCGGATTCAGTACGTCTCAGTGTTTGTAACGGACTAATTAACCTTGCCAGTCATTATAAATACATTTCGATAAATGTGGGATATATAGATATATATAAATAGACAGTCATACTAATAATAAATTTGTAGCTGGTAGCGTGTACATGGAAGACATATGGGAGAAGCTTATAGGGGAGTTTGTAGTAACGAATAAAATCAAAAAACTATTTTTAGATTTTGTCTGTTTGCGTATTTATATATGTTTGTTTGTTTCTGTTTATCTGTTTGTCTGTGCCTTTAATCTCAGAAACGGCTGTTTCTATTTGAATGCGGTTTACACTGATGTATTGGGCCAAGCTTAGATTGACTCTTAATTGAAGGTATTTTTATTGAAACCGGTGCAGAAATAAAAAAAAAATGAAATACAAATTCCGCGCGAACGGAGTCGCCTAGCTATGATAATATAGCATTGGTTATGGGGTCCCGGGTTGCTCAACAGCAGATATTTATGTAACAGTAATCAGTTGAATTCATTTGAGCCAATTAATTTAATTTGATTGAAATGCTTTCTCAATTTATCCTTTTAAAATACTAGACAAATTGAATTCTCTTGATAAATGTGAAATCGCGTCCAATAAAGGAATCTTCATTGCCGAAGCCATCAACGAGAGCAACGACGGTAAACTGTCACATCAAATTTACGACATCGGAGAGATTGTCGCGTTCGAGAGACACAATGAAATAACCGTCGTATTCGAGCCTCATTGGTACGTAATATTCTTAGATTACTTACTCTAGGCATCCGCCCTCGCTTCATTTCCTAACATTCTCAAACAAAAATCAAATATGCTGCTACTCGAAATTCAATTATTTGTCGTACTGCACTAAATTACAATAATTATTACTCAAGCTTAGATATCTTTAATTTAGACACGTATCTACTCAAAAAAGAAATAAACAAATTGCACCTATCCTAATTATATTAAACTATCTATTTCGTTTACACCGCCTTATTCACACAAATACACACACAAACTGACACCTACACTTGCACGCACTCAGAATAGCAACCTGTTCACTATATTTTTAACATGTTTTAGACATAAGTAACTATTGTACAAAAACGCTGTAGAATTAACAACAAATAAAAAAATAATTCCGTTATCTGTATTGCATCGTATGAAGATTAAGCGCTGTTGATGTGTCTACCAAGGACCCGCCACGGCACACGCAACAGCCTAGACTATGCTTCTTCCTGTAATACATAATGTAATATGTAATGCATAACACACGCTCAGCTACTGGTATTAAGTGCTTGACGTGCAGTTGTTTGAACAGCAGATCGTAAACAGGGAGAAACTAAAAGATTTCTAGTTGCCTTTGGAACTTTCAAAAATATTGAAAATTACAATTACGTATAAAAAGTAGGTATACATTTAATAATATCACTGTTATCTTAAAATTGTTTTGTTTACAAAAGTTTAATGAAAACAAAACTCGGGAAAAATTATTTTGCACGCTCCTAATGCAATCGTGGCGAGGGGAACGAGCAAAATGTTTCCTCTCGGGAGTGTAATAATAAAATATCAAACACGGACATCAAATCGTACTAAAAATAGGGAAGTTTAGAAAGCAGATGGCAACACCGTGAATACGTGCCGTCAGAGTAAAATGGTAACGTATTTTAGCGGATTGTAAGTGCCATTATAAAACCAGTTGCCGGGTTGTAGGCCTGCCCTAAAGTTTTTGAATTAGAAATAATTTATAAAATACTTTCATAATTTTTCCGTAACGCGCCAAAAGAAGTATAACTTGTTTGTGTAACGTGTATTTTGTGTAACGTGTATTTTGTATAACGTGTCTGTGTACTTATGTACACGCGGTAGAGTTATTCTGTGACGAATGAAAAAAAATCAAATAACTACAATGCAATGGTAATTAACAACAATATATATATATATATTTAAACTATCAAATAAATAGTATACGTCTACATGATTAAATAAATAAATAAAGTTACACAAACGTTTTTACATTCCCTAAACAGCTCCAGCGTGAACTGTGACGTCATCGCTACGAAGCTATATATTATAGGACGCATAAATCTAAGCTAAGTACGGACAGTTTAGTAAGTGGCCGCTTTTGACCAGCATCGTGTCCAGAAGTGATAAATAAACTGAGACATACAGGAAAATTATGTTTCAGGGTAAAACGTCCGCATGCATCGTGGGTAGACCTGCCTATTACAATTTACCCCACTAATCCTACCTATTCTAATGAAGTTGTTTTATTCTTACTTATTAAAAACATAGCCGTTCGACTCGGTTGTTATCGTTAAATAGCAGACGTTGAACCTTGTCAGAGGCATTCGGGTGGCATAATTCCATTTGGCTTGACCATTAACTGGACCTCCACACTGAACGTGAGACTCAGCTACGAGTAGAGACGAGTAGAGACTCAGTAGCGGGCCATTGATGTATTAAAGTATAGAAGTAGATCTTCTAAAGTAAAATGTAATGTTACGTCGCCTAAAAGCAAACTGGCATAATTTTATCAATCAATACTTTGATGACGTAGAAGAACTTAAGTAGAAGGTAAACAAAACAAGTAGGAACAGAACCTGACGAAACACCAACTCTAACTTGTACCAAATATTGGATTACCAAAACTCCCAACACACTAGATACCATCTCTTGCGACTAAACTTATGCGGCTGTAGGGTTGCCAATAACATACCCGAGTAAATAATAAAAACTATTCAGGAATGCAGAAAACACGTTCAATTGAATGTTAATTCTTCCAACAATATATGGATTATCATTATTTTTTCATGAATTTATTATCATTAAATTTTATTAACTTTTTCCGTTATTTTGTGAGATTACCTTTTTCCGTTATTTTGTGAGATTACCTTTTCTAAGATTACCTACAAGGGTAGGTGTTTATGTGACAGATGAATATTTGTTTATTCTCGGATTGTGGGTATTATTTGCGTAGGTTATTAATGTTGTTAATGCAACTTGCGAAACATTAATCCCAGTGTAGGAGTATGAGTGTGTAATTTCCTATTATTTCACTGCTACAACCAGATATTTTATCGTATACCATGGTATTATATAATAAACATTAAGCCGAAATATTAATATTGTTAACATATTTATTTATTATTTTTTGACCCTAAAAAATAAGTGGTACAAAAAGCGGACGTAATGCTAAAAAGCATTCTCTCCCATATTATATTTATTCATATCACAAAAGCATATTAAATTTTTTCATAAACCTATATATTAACAAATTTGTTTGACAACCCTACGTACGCATTTGATTTATGAGATGTGTATGTATGTTATCTACCTATCGAGTTCAGCTCTCACGGTATATAATTTCGCAATAAATAATTGCCCGCCATTAGTTGTCTTGTTCGCGCGAATAAAGTTTTCACCGCTGATTTATAGAGGGCGCCTATCGATAGTTTTACCATTGACAAATGGTGTGGTAAAATAAGTTTCGCTTCAATTTGTTCATGGCTTCAAACCATTAATGGCGAACTACTGAGCACGGGTTGAGGTGAGCCTCATAGGAGGCCTAGAGCTTACACCACCACGTTGCTCCAATGCGGACTGGTGGAGGGATTTGTTCACTATTATCATTGATATATTTTATTTTAAACTAGCTGACTTGGCAGACGTTGTTCTGCAAAAAATATCATTTTCATAAAATTATAAAATCCGTCCGTTATCGAGGTCAGCTGACCTCTGACATGAGGAATATTCCTTGAAATATTAAAATCAAACGGCCTTATAGTTTCAAAAATATTTACACAGGGAATGCTAGTGTGCAATTCTCATTTAGTTATTTAAGTAATTGGATTCCAGAAAACTACATTAAATTCATTAATGAAAATTGCAAGTCAGGGTTTTTGGGACAAGGATCAAATAATTAAGGTTCAAATAATTAAGGTAAGAAAAAAATTCGCGTAATATAAATTTTACTGTACTTCAGACAACGCTAATTAACAGAGGTTTAACTTAAAACCTATGATAGGAGATACTATAGACGACAAGCGGAAGTTCAACCCAAGGCTTCGAACCGTTTGAAGTAATCCCGACACTTGCGAGGGATTGTGAGTCGCTTGGAGTATGGCTGCTTTGCTACTGAATTGAAGTTGAAAGCCTCATAGTGTTGACACGTGACCGCATTATCGATGTCGTTAATGGTGAGACAAGCTAGTCATAATAGGGTGGCGCAGCAGGGTGCGAATTAAGCGATGTATTACACAGTCCGGGTTTGAATTAAATATAATCCTTATGTCTTTCTCTTTCTAAACATTTATTATCTGCGCACTGCGCAGAAAAATACTGATTTTTTTTAAATATAAAGTATACTATGTGACTTCTAATACCTCCAAAAGTATGTGTACAAAGTTTCATAATGATCGATAAAGTAGTTTTCGCGTGAAAGCGTAACAAACTTACATTCGCATTTATAATATTAGTAGGTAGTTATTCTGTTAATAACGACTCGTACTTAATTACATTATATATATA
>DWKC01001496.1:0-10035 GCA_018249195.1 Racta chiria
AGTTGATTATCACTTGCTTCGGTTCTGCGAGAGTTCTCATAAAGTCCTCAAAGGTGTGTGAAGTCTACCATACCGTATTGGGCCAGCGTGGTGGACTATGGCCTGTAGGACAGATAAGGGTTGCAAAGACGATTTTTGAATAGTCTAAGGACTTTTAAAAGGACTTTGAAAAACAATTACTTAGTTTGTTCTTACTTTTAGTTCTAGGTTATGGAGAGAATCCTGCGGCCTGTTAAGGGTACGCTAGCCAGTAATTTTTCCATGCAAAGGCAGTTTAGTCGTTTTTTTTACAATAGGAGCCGACCTAAAGGACTGTTGAACATTTTTCGTGTGCTCCTTTTCAGTAGAATCACTCTGCATCTCAGTCACACCTTCCCTTTCTCACACGAAAGTTGAAATAGCATGCATTTTAACCGCGCTCATCGGTGAATTGTTTTGAGCGGCTGGCGTACCCTTAATGATGGCGCTCAAAATTAGCTTCACCACTTTGTACTGGTCAATAGTGACGTGTATGAATGAGCATAAAGAGCTTCAGTTATATTGTTTACAAGAAGTATATTCGTTGAGGGATTTTGTTCATTGTCATAAGCTTCTGACTCATGAAGTGTCGGGAGAATCCAGACATATCCCATTCATCTGGCGAGCCAAGCGTTCATCGTAAGATTCATAAATCATTTTTCACAATGTTATGCAAAATACAGAATTGTTATTATAGTGGATATACAGTGGATAGTAGTACTTATCGAAGGTTTTAACATTGCTTGGCTCTGGACCAGGGTTTTCCAACCTTTTTTGTTAGCCTTTCTAAAATATTGGTTCACTTATGTAACATAAATTATAGGTTCTATCTAGGAACAAATCACTATTCATAGTGATTTTGTTTATTTAATTAAGTTCATTGTTAACAAAATTTCAAAACAAGTAATGAAAAACTTAAATTAGAATTACAAATAATTTTAATATACAGATTTTTCTATATTAATAATTATTTGCCGCCATTATTTAAGAAATTCCTTTTGTTTTTGTTAAATTTGGCACCGACATCTAGCATTGCGTTTAAATGGCCCGGAACGAAAGGGTTTAAATTCGTTCTCTCCTCACAACTGAGGAGGCCAGGAGCAAACACCAACACGCTGCTCCAGTGCGGATTGGTGGAGGGGGTAGTGGCCAACCCAAGGGTCGGGATTTTTTATGCCACCCGAAGACCTCCGAGGATAGCATAACGATTGCTATCAATAATTACAACCGGCACTAATGTTTTTACCTGGCCCCCGAAACGTTCACGAATTTTTGAGATTAGCGCGAACAAAGATACGTACAGACAAATAGACAAAAATTCTAAAAATAGTTATTTCCTATATTCTAATTCTTACTACAAACCTCCTGAGTGTATACTTTCTTTATTTCAGAACAATTACATCAAGACCTCAAAGTATTCTATCATAACATTCCTGCCATTGAACTTGTTGGAGCAGTTCCAGCGGTTGGCAAACTTCTACTTCTTGTGCCTCCTGGTGCTGCAGCTGATCCCGGCCATCTCGTCGCTGACGCCCATCACCACTGCCATTCCACTTATCGGTGTGCTCGCGCTCACTGCCGTTAAAGACGCTTATGACGATTTTGTAAGTATTATTCTCTTTAAGACTGATCTAACACACGAGTTGTCATAAGATGTTTATTTACCTTATTTATGATGTAAATAGATGACGTCGTAATATGGCACGCGTTGTTAAACGACTGTATTTGAATAGTAGCTGTGTCCGCGACTTCGTGCGCGCGGTTTTCGTATAGACGGAATACCTTTTTATTTTCATGTCTTTTTTATTGGTGGACCGATTTCAATAAAAATACCCCTAAGTGTCATTCCAAGCTTAGCCAAACACATCAGTGAAAAAGAAAATGTTAAAATGGTGGTATTGGGTTCTATTCCTTACAACAACCCCCCTATAAGTTTCTTCTACATATCTTCCATGTACAGTACAGCGATATTTTTTGATGATATTTTTTAGATCAATTCTGCATACTATACTGTGAACGAAGGCGGGGTTGAAAGTTCCGTGTAGTTAAAACGAAGGCTCTTTAATCAGTGTGACACATATATATATATATATATACACACAATGACATCCCACCACACTATGTACTTACATTAAACTGGTTTGTTAATCTTATCTGAGGTAGTAATTGTAATATTTTTATAATTTAAAACAAAACCGACTACTAATGACGTCGACCAATTGACAAGCAGCAGCTTTCGAATAAAATAATCATCAAAATCGGTACACCCTATAAAAAGTTATGACGCAAGAAACACAAAAAATTACATCGAATTGAGGGGCAGGCGGTGTCCGTGTGTGACTTATCCTAAGATATTTATTTATTTACTTATAAAAAAAAACCATAGATACCACTTTGTATAACACCGCTTTGGATATTTGGATACACCTTAACCAATATGAATGGCAGCAGTATGAAGGAGAAATGACAACGACACAATTAAGTGTACGATAATTGAGGTGATCCATAGTTAATATTTCAGTTAACCTTCCAAAGAACCATGACACCTAATTCCCACAGTTACAGTAACAGTTTAGAGGTTATTACTATGAATTAATAAACGATGTCCAACTTGACCTTCTTTTGTTGGAGGACACTAGCGTGTTTTTATATAAAGTTTTCCTTCAGATACAGAGTTATTGGATATAATTGTATCAGCCTGTAGATACTTTGTATTGTGATGTATGGAATGGTTGTTTCCGCAGTCATTAGAACCGATCTCATTGTACGACGTTGTAGTTTGTGACGTAGCGAGGTGTCTCAAGTTCGATTCCTGGTCCAAGCAGGCACGACAGAGGAATATTTGTTGATGAAACTAAACGGATTTTTCTAGAAATTCAAAAAATCATAACAGTAGATTATTATATAGTGAATTTAGAATGAAAATGATATCTGATGTGTAGGCTCAGCAGGATACGGAGTTATAAAGGCAACTACGGAACCTTATATTGCGCATGGCTTGTTTCTTTCCATACTACTTTAAACATTTTTATAGTATATATTATCTGTAGTATATTTGCTCTGGACCTGGCGCTGGCTGGTTAGGATAATATGTCGTAGTAACGTGTATTTCATTTCAATTTCAAATGCTCCTAATAAAGTCATTAAATCCAATAGTCTTTGTCAAATCACGAACACGACAACTTTGAAATGTCACTGTCTCGCCGTCACTATCGGAAATAGTTAATGCGGTATCAGGAATTGTATGCCGACGATGAAAATAAACACATAATCATTGCTTGCATAGGATCGCACTGGCAAATATCCTATGACTAAGACCACGGGTATAATATCGCGCTAGCGATTGACGTAATTATGAATTATACAGTCATGCTGTAATCACTCAAGCATTTGTTTTTGCTTCTACGTCAGGTTCGTTGACATTAATGATATTTTTTTAAAATAAATATCTTATGACAACACGGCCGTCTGATCCCAAATTAAGCGTTACTACTATGGTATCAGACAACTGATATTGAACGTAATTATATATTTTGAAATAAATACTTATATAGATTTTTAAACTTGCACAAAACTAATTGTACTTTTTGTATATCTGAATCTATATGGATGTACACACTGAGTTTGCTTCACTGGTGAATTTCTTTTTACGGGTCTGCTGTTTGAGATTCTTTTGTAGAATAAGAAGTCCCTAGTACAAAACTAACATAATATATTAATGTTTTCAGTAATTGTGTGTATTAAATCAATTTTAAATAAAAATACAAACGTTTCTCAACAAAAAAAAACTGCGTGAATCGCACCCAGCTTCGCCCGGTCGTGTTCTGTGTCTTTTGCGACATTAGTGCAGAAGTAGTCTTTAAGTAAAAAATAAGTAAAGTACTTACGTATTCATTTAAGGAAGATCCGATTCGACTAATCATCTTTAAAGCAATACGCAAGTGCTTTACTTTTGCCAGAAGCAATATAATAGGTTATGCAGTCGATGATGAAGTCTTAACTATTCCTTGGGATATTTAAGTATAGAAGTTATAATAATAATATTAATTTCAGCAACGTCACCAAAACGATTCGCAAGTAAATCACCGGCGGGCCAAGACATTGCGCAATGGCAAGCTGGTGGAGGAGAAGTGGGCGTCTGTTCAGGTGGGAGACGTCATCAGGTTGGAGAACGACCAGTTCGTCGCTGCCGACATCCTGCTGCTCAGCAGCTCCGAGCCCAACGGCCTCTGCTACATCGAGACTGCGGAACTTGATGGGTAAGAACCCCCTATTACATTCGAAATATAACTTTTTTTAGACAAATTAGAGCAAAAATTACCTATTTTGTTTCAAGGTTTTAAGTTTATTACAATTTACTGTCTTCATTACCGTTTCAATCGCTTTTTCTATAATACACCTTATTCTCTCATTAATTACTTGTCACACCAACAGTAGCAAATGTTTGGCATAAAAAACACACTCTTGGGCTAATATTCGTCTGTTATATGTATGACCACCTCGGGAATCGAAGCGCCGTCAAAACATTATTTGACGAACATGATAACTTTTTAAAGATCGTTAGAAAGAACTTACTTACTTACTTACTTACTTAACTATTATTGTAAATGCGAAAATAACTGCCTGTTTTTCTGTATGTATGTTACCCATTCAAGCCATATTGAGCCGTGTTTTGATGAAAATTGTTATAAAGATAGACTAGAACTTGAAAAAGGACGTAGGTTACCTTTTATCGCGAAAAATATCTTGAAGGGGTTGAATTAGGGGATGTAACTTTCATTTTCGTCGAAGTTAAAATAAAAATAATGCATTTTTTTTCTTGAACAAATATTGGTATACTTCTTACCATTATTTGTTTTTGAAAATTCGACCATCGCATTTTAACGTTCGTAAAAAAGCTCGTTCTCAATCAAGTAGTCAATAAATACGAGTGGTACATTTAATGAATTTTGATTTGCAACACGATCTTATTTCTAAAGGGCCATTGACTCGTCTTCTTCTAATAAAAGATCAAGTCCCAAATTAAATTAATCAACGAGAAATGTTTTGTAACTAAAAACGTCTACTTTGGATACGTGTAGGCGAATGTTCTATCTAAAATTTAACGTCGTTTTTAGTTGAAAATCATTTGAAACTCATTACTTTTATGTCCTGTCGTGGAAGCAGGAAGCAGTGATAGCCTAATTGGTCTCTTGAACGGGAGGTCTTGGGTTCAAATCCTGCTGCGCGCACCTCTAAATTTCAAAATGATGTGCGTATCAGAAGTTGATTATCACTTGCTACGGTGAATGAAAACATCGTGTGAAACTCTCCCGAGAGTTCTCGTGAAGTCCTCAAAGGTGTGTGATGTCTACAATTCCGCACTTGGCCAGCGTGGTGGACTATAGCCTGTACCCCTCACATTGTGAGTGGAGATCCGAGCCCAGTAGTGGGAGATAGATACAAGGGTTGCAAAGAAGAATGTCCTGTCGTACTCAATCTTTGTTATTGTCATTTGCATGCGTCCGCACGCTTGTCAATCCTCCACAAGCGGTCACAAATTCAAATATGTGGTTAGTGTTTGACTTGGTGTGTGTGGGTTTGCAAGCGCTTGTAGCCGATTCGATGAGTGTCGGCTTTTTGTCAGAAACCAAAGGGAATTTGCCGCAAGCGATCGAGACGCGTCCACACGTTTGCAAGCTTTTAGTTTCATTTGTTTTCTGGCGCCGAACAGATGTACGCTCGTCTTGTAATGTTAAAATAACCGCTTTTTACTAAATGCATATGTTATGTATACACGTTACGAATACCAAAATAACGATTTTTACGATTTTTGTCTGTTGTTTGTTCCGGGTCATTTCTAGAACGGCTGGAACGATTTTAACAGGGCTTTCACTGGCAGATAGCTGAAGTAATAAGGAGAAACTTAGGCTACTTTTATTTTGAATTGTATTAAATTTAAACTCGGGCAGAACTAGCGGGCACAGCTAGTCAATTGAAGACGTCTTGAACTTCCTAGAATGTTACCAGGCAGAACCATACATACTATTTTCCCTTCCTTGCACTCATTTTCTTTTATTATAATAAAAATAACTTAAAACAACACTCAATACAAGCTCAACGTCAGTCATTCTCGCCTTTTCAGAACATACAATCTCGCTCGCAAGCGTGTGTATGGTGATATTTGAATGCCAAAATTAAGCCAGACCTTTTTAGAGGTTTGGAGATTGCGGCAAGTTGCAAACGTGCGGAGGCGGCATTACATTTTACAATCGTTGCGCCTCCGCCCCCAGGACTTGGCTCCCTGCCATTAAACCTATGCGTGGGTGGGGGACCCACGCTGCAGTATTCGTACACCTGTGTGAACGTATTTTTTGTACTTACGAGTCCATTTTTTAGATCTTAACATAACCTCAAACGCTTCAAACGTTTAACTTGATACCTATTCCGTATTATTTAGCTTGCCAGCTCGGTCACGATTTTCTTAGTAACCATCACAGTATATTAACGATTAGTTCTGTTTACGAAACTCTAGTTGAAAACAAAATACTATATATCCCGATTTCTAACCCAGTGATGACATCACGAGATGCACTTCAAATTCCTATCCAAAAGATCTC
The DNA here is from genome assembly GCA_018249195.1 of Racta chiria. NCBI lineage: Eukaryota > Metazoa > Arthropoda > Insecta > Lepidoptera > Hesperiidae > Racta > Racta chiria. The sequence continues at coordinate 6,618 of DWKC01001496.1, forward strand.
ATGTGTTCCACAATAATATATTTTGTATAACATAATTCTGTCTAATATATCGCATCATTGATTTGAATGCTTATTAGTAGTGCAGCGGATATGTGCTCGGTAGTTCTGCATGGTTTGGTGGCCGTAAATAGTTCAGGCTGCGTCATCAGACGATATCTTCGTTGCATAACCTCCACTAATTTTGACTGTAGGCCATGAGGCGCTAGGTCATAGGGCAAGTAAACAGACGTTTTTGTATGAATCGTGTTATATGGAATGCGAATCGGTTGCATTCCTTTTGCCAACCACAATAATGATCTATACTGTACTGTACTATTTAATGCATTGGACTTCTGTTCTCGGGATTTCTTAGTCATAGAGTTGACAGATAGCAGTAAAATTATCATTAAAGCTGGAAATTCGCGGGAACCTTTTTCTCTAAACAATCGTTATTTATTATCAACTGAGCTGCAAGGTCTTTTTGGCAAAAGGAAACCTCATTCCAGGCGATGAGTCATGTCAAGCAGGGGACGTGTTAAACTCTGATAGCGTGATTCAGGTTCCTGTAACGTCTAGTGTGCGGTGTCGCTACATCGTATTAGTAATAGTTATTTGAACGGGAAACAATTTCTTTTTAGCATATATTGGAAGTTGTAGTTTCCAACTTCTTTTTCTGGTTATGTCTATAACTACACGTCGCAATGCCGATCAAACATTCTATTACGCTTTGGTTCTTGTTTCAGAGAGACGAATTTAAAATGTCGTCAGTGCCTTCTAGAGACGGCAGCGATGGGGCAGGACGACGCGCAGCTGGGCGCCTTCGACGGGGAGATCGTTTGCGAGACGCCCAACAATCTACTTAATAAGTTTGAAGGTGACTATACTTCATCTGATTTACTTGAGGACTACTACTGAGCACGGAACTCTCCTCGTACCTGAAGAGGCCTAGCGCATCAACGACGCTGCTCCAATGCGGATTGACGTAGGGGTTAGTGGCCAACACTAGTGTTGGGAGCTAAAATACCTGAAGGTCTCCGGTAGGGCTTTTCAACTGCCGACTGACTGTAACAAGCTGTATAACGTCTGTGGCATTACGTCAGTTCTGCTACGATTCTACTTACTTATATGTGTATACTCTCTTAGAGTAACAGTTTTCAAACGTCCTACTTGTGTCGATATTTCATCCCAGTAGCAGGATAGAAATTTTACTGCAACTGCCGTAAATCTTCAGTATTCAGCCCTCTTCCTGTAATTTCCGTGGCCGCTCTCGAAGAGGAAGAGTACATACATTGCCGTTCCGTTCAGGCGTAGACTGGCTCGACCTCGCGCACTCTTCTCTGTCTTTTCTATAGGCTGTTTTCGAAATGATGATCTGTTTTCGAGCTGGAGAGAAGGTTGGGCTGTGTGCCTCTGGTTTACTGAGAGCCGCGAACTTACTTAGTAATGTGACATTTATTAATATTTTATCTGTGTCCTTTCCGACTCCATCTTATGATGCCCTGCGGAGTTTAATGTTTAATAAAATAGTTGAAACGTATGTTATTATCTTGAAATTTTTATTCAATTTGACAAATTTTCTAGTGTATTTTCTAGTGAGAGTTAAGGTAATTGAGTAAATATATCGTTTTAACGCTACTAATATTATAAATGCGAAAGTCTGTGAGGATAGATGGATGTTTGTTACTGTTTCACGCAAACGTTACTGAACGGATCTAGAAGAAATTTGGCACAGAGATAGATAATAGTTTAGAGTAACACAAACAATTTTTTATCATCAGACCACGCAGGCGAAGCCTCGGGCGGGTAACTAGACAACAATAAATGAAATTACATCACTTATTTCGTCTTAGGGACCAAAAAGTGTTAAGAATACCAAGTTCCTATGTTATTGGTTGAAATAAATACAAAAATATGTAAAAAAGAAACAAGATAATTCTATGATAGAGCCTAATGTCTTGGTAGACAAAGCCGATGATAGCGGCTTCATAATATAAATGAAAATTAAAATATATATATTTTCCAATATTTCAGTACCTTATCATACGTTATTATTGAAGCGTTCATAGCCGGCTTGTTTCGATCGTTGTGATCGAAAAAGTTACGTAACAGCGGGCGCGGTCGATAGGGGGATGGGTGACCGCTAGTGGCAGAAATTTTATGAGCACTTCCGTGCTTCGGAAGGCACGTAAAGAAATCGGCTACGGTTGTTATCGTTAGATAGCAATCATTAAGCCGTGTAGGAGGCCTTCGGGCGTCCTAAAATTTTCCGACACTTGGGTTGGCCACTAACCCCTCCAGGAATTCGCACTGGAGCAGCGTGGTGTAGCATGCCCTAGGTATAAGAAGTCACCCGTGCTCGTTGGTGGACCATCAACGGGTTGAAGCCAATAATATAAATAAATAAATAAATAAATAAATATCGTTTCGTGGTTCATATTATATGCAATACGTTGTTATATGTTCCATACCGCTTGTTATGGCTTGTCGCCGGGCGAGGTGCCATTTCGTAACAATAGTTTGCGGTATCGTTTTGACTTACTGGATGTTATTATATTGCGGTATTCGATTACATGTGTATGTATGCCATACTGTAAATTTCATGTCGTGTCAAGAACATTTTTACAGCTAAAGGTTATTTTAAAGATAAAAATACTTATATGTATATGAGTTTGGCATACAGCCGTACGTAAAATGGACACGAGTAAGATCTGTTTGGAACTGGAAGTAAAAAAAGAACCGGGAAAAAGAAGAAGCGAAAGAGTGTGGCTTTCGAAGATTTTGTAAAAACCAATTTCAAATAAATGAATTCCAAATCACCACGTATTTGTTATGTTACAATTTTCTTTCTTTGCCACCCATAACTGTCCCAATGCTGGGCTCGGGTCTCCACTCACAATGTGAGGGGTACAGGCCACAGGTTCACCACGCTGGTCATGTGCGGAATGGTAGACTTCTTTATGGAGAAGTCTCGGGAGTGCAGCTCCTCTCACGATGTTTTCCGTCACCGTAGCAAGTGATGATCAACTTCTGATACGCATATAAGTTTGGAAATTAGAGGTGCAAGCAATAGGGTTTGAAGCAGGGACTTCCCGTTCAAGAGATCAACGTTCAAACCATTAGGTTATCACTGGTTTTACCTAATATATAAAATTCTCGTTTCGCGGTGTTTGTTGTCAAACTCCTTCGAAACGGCTCAACCCAACCTTTTCTCATTAAATTTTGTGTGTACAGCGGGTAGATCTGAGAATCGGTCAACATCTATTTTTCATAATCCTCAATGTTAAGGATGATCCACCACTAAATTTTATTTTTAACATATAGAAAATTTATATTTTTTTAAGGTACAGCATTCAAAAATACATCATATCCTAATTTTCCCTTTCCTACTCTTTCTCTCATTTTTCGGCCAATCAAAATTTTCTGATTGAGCCAGTGTTAA
>DWKC01001497.1:0-10034 GCA_018249195.1 Racta chiria
CGACACTTGGATTGGCCACTGACACTGGAGCAGCGTGGTGGAGTATGCTCTAGGCCTCCTCAGGATGAGAAGAGACCGGTACTCAGTAGTGGATCTGTAATGGGTTGAACCCGCTTATGTTTGTTGACTTATTGACTACCGTTAAACGATCTATTGGTTCCTAAGACAAAATAAATTATTTGAATTTGAATGCAAGTTGGTTCGAAGTTCGAAACGGTTCGAAATCATTTTCAACGTAAAATAAATATGGACGTATCCAAGTTGTTTAGGTCTTTCATCGCTTCAACAGTATTGTCGCTGGGTTACAAAGCATTTATATTAAAACTTACGCATTCCCGCAGGACAGGGAATAATTCTACCCCCGCTTTATTATTTATTGCCCTGCATAATAAGTTCCAACCCCCAGTTTCACTCGGCTTTATTTGTTTTCAACTCGTTACGTGAAGATTTGCCCTAAATTCGGAAACTCGATTATTTATTCATTCTAACCGCTGTTACCGGTTTTGGCGATGGCCAATGTTGGTGGTGGCTAACTTGGCTTTCATTTTAAATTTTGTTTTACGACACTGTTTTGTAAATTGTATCTGTTTTGTTGTATTGCTCCCTATATTTACATTTTGTTTTATATAATATCTGTATCTCACATGTATGTGTGTCACTAAGGTGTATCTGTGACGCCTCACATTGTGAGTGGAGACCCGAGCCTAGTAGTGGGACAGTTATAGGTTACAATGAATATCTGTCATCTTCCAACAAACTAAACTGGAGTATGCAATATCACTAACCCGACCTCAAGAGTGGGTCGTAAAAGGGTTGCAGGTTATGTAACCATTCGACCTATCTACATTGGAGTTTGCATTAGCACTAATGTCTGACGAAGAGAAACCAGAGCTCAGGACAGGGCCTTAGAAGGATTGCAGGGGATATGAAATTACCTAAATCTGTTAAGAATAACAGTTTCTGTTTTGATGTGAACCTTATAACTTTTGTCTAGTTGAAACAAACACGGGTTAAAGCGAAACCTAAAGTTACCCACCTAAAACAAATCCTATAATTGCCCTGCCTTTTCTCCTTGAAACCTAACAGATATTGTTACATCAATCTAGTTCAAGCTAGACTTATCTTGTTCCTAATACTAGCATCATTTACGACTACACTGCTTGGTTTAAGGTCTGAACGCCATTAGTAGCGATTCTCACTTGCCAACAGAACACAATAAATCGGTCGGTTGAAATCCCTTGTTACCTCGAAACACCTTGGCGTTTGCGCCAAGTTGTAAGTTACTAACGATTGTGAATGACTTCGACCCATTAATCGTTCATAGAGGATGAGTTTCACCTCATTCGTTCATTCGTTTCATAACTAAGTAAACCTTGAACATACACCACCACACTGCTTCAATGCTGATTGGTGGACAGATCAGTAGCTAACCGGAATCATCGGAAGTGTTACCGCCTGCAAACCTTCGACAAAACGTAACGACTTCCATTTGACGAAAACCATTATACCTTTAGACCAACCATTATACGTGCCCTCCTGACCTTGGAAGTGCTTAAGAAAATTTTGCTAACAGCAGCCACCCTCTTCGCAAGCCCGGTGTTGCCAAACTTTGCTAATCACTTACGATCGGCAGAAGCGCTGGGCTATGAGCGCAGCTATTAAGCATTGTTAGTAGTAGCGAGCAATTCTCATTTGCTAACAGACCACAATAAATCGGTCCGTAAAATCCCTTGCTACCTTCGAGTTTTCGAAGATTGCCTTGAAATTGGTGCCAAGTTGTATGTTACTGACATCGTGAATATACAACATAAAGCCATGCCACAGCTACAATACAATCCAAATGATATACTAGCTGTGCCCGCGACTCCGTTCGTGCGGAATTAATATAGACGGAATTCTTTAAACTGTCATATATTTTTTATTTTGTGCATCGATTTTAATAATACCCCTAAGTGTCAATCCAAGCGTAGAACAATACGTCAGTGAAAATCCCATTAAAAATCGGAATAGCCGTATCTGAGATTAGTACGAACAAAGGCACAGACAAACAGAAAAACAAAGAAACAGACATACAGACAAACCGACTAAAATTCTAAAAATATTTGTTTTGGGTTTTATTCCATACTACAAACCCTCCCTATAAGTTTCTTCCACATATCTTCTATGTACAGACAGCGATCGGCTACAGATTTATTATACGTATGATTCATATAGTACACTACAAAACCGTGTTTATAGTGCGGTAATCCTTAAACCTGAGACTAGTGCAACTCTAACACAAGCCTAGGAAACTTAGAAATTGATTAACATGAGTTCCTTAATCCTCAGCTTCAGACTTCGAAGACGAGATTGCTTTGAGGATTAATTTTAATAAACGCTGAACGACTAATGAAGTTTGAGCGCCTTGTTCGATTAAGGTGCACAAGATGGATGTACAGCGGCTTTGAACGATCAGTCCGATGGAGGGATTAGGATGGCGCCTCGGCACGGCTTTATCGTTCCTACGTGAGCACCTCGCTCCTCGTTAAGTCTTCGTACTATTTTAAACTATACATGTATACAAATAAATAAAATTGGAGTGTCTGTTTGTAATTTTAAAATAACCGCTTTCTACTAAATCCATATGTACGAGTATATATACACGGTACACATACCAAAATATTTTTTTTTACAATTTTTGACTATCTATCTGTTTGTGCCGGCTAATCTCTGGAACAGCTGGACTGATTTTGACGGGGCTTTTACTGGCAGATAGGTGATATAATAAGGAGTAACTTGTATGTTTTTATTTTAGAATTATATTAAATTCAAACGCGGAAAAAGTCGCGGCCACAGCTAGTTGTAAATGTATGTTTGAGCTGATAACCCAGCGGCGTGCGTCGATTGTAAGTGATTGGATGAGTTAGGCAATAGCGGATATGGTCGATGGATGGGTGACTGTCAGTGGAACAAGCTCCGTGCTTTGAAGGATACATGAAGTCCTCAGCGCTGATTATTTTCGTTTGATAGTAGTCCTCAAGCCATGACGTGGAGTTCCGGTAGGATTTACATCATACAATATGTTAATAAATGGTACTTTGGGAGCTCTTTCAAAACAGCTATAGTAAGCTCAGATCCAGTTACGGAACTTGCAAAACATTTGGTTTTGTTGATAACTTTTTGAATCTCTTTATATTAAAAACTTTTTAGTCGTAATTAAAGAATTCCCCTGTCTTAATAAATCTTACCGTTTTCCAACTTCAATCTTAATATTAAATTAATACGTAAACTCTTTTAAGTAAAAACTAAAATCCGTCTAAGTTGGTAAAGTTTTCCAGCGAGGGAAAACTCGCTACAAGATTTTCCCATTACCGAAGCGATGCAACTCATCGCTGAGCGGGTTTCAGGGTCTGATCCGATTCGGAGTACAGGTACTAGAATGAACATAGTACATACAATAGAATGCAGCAGTGTAACAACATAAATATATTTGTAACTTTTTACCAAGAAATAAATATCAGTGTGTAACAAAATAGAGATATTTGTAACACATTACTACGAAAGACGTATATGTGTGTAACAAAATAAAGATATAGTGTAATAAAAAAAATATTATTGAAAATATTATTGAACACGTGGCTCCACTTGTCGCTATCTTCAAAGATTGACTGGCAGAGAATGCTATCAGACTCTGAGTAAGTCTGCTGTGACACCTAGATTATAGATTTTTTTTAAATATATATAAAATTAAAAAAGAAAACTCTCGCAGTTGCTCGACTTCGAACACATAGGATTCGCAAGCCGCCCCGACTCGAGCTAAACAAAATAAAAAAACAAAAAAACCGAAAGTTCGAATGAAAGTTAACCCTAAACCGCCTACACTAATCAATGGTCCCAGACATTGTTATCTCGTTCTAATTACAACGTAAGGAACGACAAGTAATTGTTCGTTAATTGAACCTTCGCTGATCGTTAGACCTCATCGACGATTCAACACGCCGGTCATTCCGGAGATTTGCATTTAAACTGCACGGTCTTACCGACTCCGCATTGTAGGGTTGAATTAAACAAGCACCCGGTTTTACATTAAAAGAATATAATGTTTTTGTAGTTTGGCTTTAACCGCAGATCTTGTTATTGAGGCCGTAATTCACTTCTTTGCTGCTATTGCAGCATATTTCATTGGTCAAACAATAATCTATTTCGTCATAGGATCTAACTGCACACTTCACGAAAGTCAAGATTTAGAAAAATGCTCATTTAAAAGACAATTATGGCAACATTACTCGTACTTAGCAGAATAGTCTTATGTAGGTTAGCAACAGTAACTATTTTGGTAATTGTGACATAATTTACTTAACATGTTGTAACACACAACAAACATTCCATTTCATCACAGAAAAGACTTTCCTGGGTGGAAATCGAACCCACGACCTCTAGTTTAGCTGTCAGGTTATATGTATATATATCAACAGGCCAGTCATACAATCAAAACAAAAGCTAAGTTTACATAGCCGTGCGAATCCAACATGTCACCGCCAATTGATGAGATTCGTTCAACCGATTTGCATCTGAAGCGTAAGCCCGGATTTGTCCACCATTTGGATCGTGGTCTTTTCGACCGTGACAACACCGTGCGGTTGAATAATTTGGCCTTAGCATAGACGGGTTATCAGTTTTAGTGGTAGAATAGTGTTGTCAAGAAAAATATTATTTTTGCATGTTAGATACATGATTTCGCAATTGAAACATTTACGATTATTCTCCGACACGCACTTGCCCAAACTTTTGGGGTTACCACCATCCCTGTCCATCTGTCCTCAGCCTAAATCAAAGACTACTAGAGTACTAGGAGGCGGCGATTTCGCATGGATATACATTTTTGTGGTCATGAAATTATTCTTGAAAACGCAGCATAAAGCCCGTGGGAGGGTTCATTACATTAACACTGATATTTTATATTATTTGTGTTATTTTTATTAAAAAAATTATAATCGATAAAAAAAAATAGTACACTTCTCCAATTTATATTTTTTATTCACTATTATGTTGTGTAAATTGTAATTACCTATTAATAAATCGTTATAAAATTATCAATTATAATACTCTCGTTAATTCGGTTCACAAATAGTTTTATGTTAATGCAATATTGTTTGCAAAATTATTATTCGATCAATGAATCAACTTGTAGCAATTGAAAACATAATCGTTGAGGCGTATAAATTAATTGAATAATTAAATTGGGAAGCGTCAGCCTGTTGGGGAATTTGAGCTGAAAATCGAATGGCGGGGAAAAAGGGCTATTCTGCTCCGATTTTTTTTACATATATTTTTTATATTTGTTTTATTTAAATAAAAAATAAATATCTTAGGACAAGTCTCACACGACCATCAGACCTCAAACTAAGCGTTTGGTTGTACTATGGTGATCAGACAGATATCTGTTACAAACAGGTAGGTATTGATCAGTAAATTTTAAGATTTATGATGAATGAAAAAACTATGTTTTTTATTTTCTTTTATCTATTAACAAAGTTTTAGAGTAGTTTCAATCTTATTTCTGTCAAACTGTATGCCAGTTTGTGGCCCGTGCATCGTGTTCCTCGGGATTCTCATACAAAGATGGCTAACATACTAATTTCATCTTCTCGCCTACCTAATCTATATATACATATTATAAACTTGTAAAGGTGGTCGATTCGATACATTAAAAATAAACTAAAACATATTTCGAAGGATTATAAATGACAGAAGTAAAAAATATGATTTTTAAATATTTTGTCTGCCTGTCTGTTGTTCACACAAAAACTACTGGATGGATTTAGAGAAACTTTTTATGATATATAAATATTAGTCCTCGGCAACATATAGGCTAATTTGTATCCCGGGAAAAGGCTATAGCTTATATTTTAACGTTATCCCCCGGGAATAGTCCCGCGGGATAACGTTAAAATTAGTACGGCAACTCTGAAACCACTGGACCGATTCAAGAAAGAAAAGCAAGAAAGAAAATAAATTTGATGAAATAGGGTACATTAGTAGATTATACGCAGAACTTACTCTTAGGATACTCTTTATTCCGGACAACCGTTTTATTCCTGTGGGACCAGATGTAATAGTTGATTATTTATAGGGCAGAATAACGTTTGCTGGGCCAGCTAGTATCCCATATAACTACTATCAAGCCTAATCTCATATGCAAATTTTGAGTCGTAGTGAGCGCTATATATTTGACATTACGGTCCTGGGAGAAGGACGAAATAGAAGGTCTGCCATGCCTATAACATATTCATACGTCATAACGTCTAGGTTACGAAGGACTAAGGGCGGGTTCATTTACATTCAAGTCACTACAACAGAAATGTTCGATAACAAATGCAAATTTCCATGTGGCGCCAGTTGCGGCGCCGAAGTTACTAGGAAAGTTGTGTGGGATTTTTGGGAAGTATTGTTTAAGTTCTACGATAGTTTGTGTGATTAAAAACAGCTAAAGAAGCAAGGGACGCAATGGTAGATTCATCAAGAACCACTTCTTCGTCACACTTGCTCGTAAAGTTTGTTTTTATTTCAAAGTTTTAGGGCTGTTACCTACGTTTTCCTTATAAGTATTGATTGAATATTATTTGTTAACATTTCGCCGTTTTGTGATTGATTTATAAAAAATGTCGACTTAAAAGTACTATTTTCCCTGCTAGTGTGTTTAAAAAAGTCGTATGGCACGCGTGTATATTTGATCATTACATACTCAACATTTTCAAAAATAGATCTGGGGAGAATGAAGAACTGTTGTACAAACACTGACTATACAGAGACAAATTTCTATACCGCTTGTTTTAAAAACACAAAAAAAAATTTAAAAATTGTTGCCTATTGTTAAAATACTTTTCATCAGAATAGGCCTTAATTTACATTCAAGGGGTGATCAGTGCGGCGTGCCGTCCAATATTTACGTAAACACAGCTTTTTCCCGCGCGGAAAAGCTTATACACAAACGCCTATAACTCGGTATACTGCTATGATTATATCACTATTTATTGTAAAGGTAGATTAAAAAGTTCTAAACCGCTTAGAAAGAGAGAGACTGTATATATGACGGCGTTGACTTTCTTTGTTAGTAAGAAGCACATGGCGATTTTACCCTAACTTAGTCCTATACATAGCAACACCATCTTGTAGTTATTACAGGAAACGTGGAGACTTCACTTGAGTGAAGTCACGTGGTTGCTTATTTGATGACGGCCATTGTTGCAGTAGGGCAAAAGCATTCTCATTCGAAACTTCGGCATGGACGGTCATAACCACGTGGAGATGATCTCGCTGCTTTTCCATTTTATTATGAACGTTGTGATTTTGTAAAAGGATTATGTCCATGAGCAACCAAGAAGCTTGGCAAGACCTCAGTGATATTATTTTGAATCCTAGGCAATGACTCACCATCCCGAGACGACTAAAAACTCTCATTCGATCTGCAGTTATTGCCAGGTGCACACGCTGTTTCGTCGGAGAGTTACTTTTACTTTCCGTGATGATTCATTGCTATCAAAGAAAGCAAGACCTAAATATAGGTAAAAGTGTAGTAGACTGGGAAGAATTTTGTCTTTATCTGCCGTCTCGCCTACATTTATAAGACCTATTTTATAACATGGAACGCAATAAAGGAATACAATTAAATAAGAGAGAGAGAGAGAGAGAGGCAGAAAGAGAAGAGCGAGAGGAAGAGTTCACTTTGATCTTCAACTAATGTAGAATTCGATTTGTTAGAAATAAATATATATCCACTCAATCCACTATGATTCTCTGTGTCAAGAATGATATGAATACAGCAAATACATACATTATATTACGCCCATAAACCGAGAACAAAGAATCATCCGTCCCATAAATTATTGCCCTCGCTAAGAATCGAACCCGGAACCAGTCGCTTCACAGGTCATTACCACCTAGACTACAAAGCCTATTGTAACACTTTATTATCTTACCCTTGTAGCAATTGAAAACGAAATAGTCTGAAAAACCTGTTTCTCCCCTATAAATAATCCCTCTGAAACGCCCAAAAATCCGCATGCACTCAAAACTAACGAGGTGTTACTTACATAATATAACGCGAGAGATCGGAAGTGAGAGTACGTTCGCCTAACTTCAGACGCTCAATCGTTAAAAATGAAAAAACATGCCGCGTACATGCAAGAAATATGATATTGTGCGGTGGAACCATGCCCCCGGCTGTAGTCGCGGAGATGTGCTGTCGACAAGTCTGCGGTTTACGATACTTGAATTTCTATCGCGTTTTACGAGTAACAATACGACGATGGATTAATTGATAGCTTAAAAACTAAAAATTGAGCTTTTAGAGTGTATTTACGCGAGACAAAAAAATTGGCAACTTTTCTGTTCAGTGGTCACAAGTTCCCATGTGACTATTGAACGTAGAAAGAGGTTATGCTTATAAAAATGTACTTTCATGTATCTTAGACCACAGCTATTAAACAGTATAAGTCTGTTGTAAACTTGTAAACACGACAGTGGATGATGAGTTCACGGTTTTCTTAGAAACCACAACATTACACGTTTATCACATTAATATCTAGTACCATAACAATTTTTTCAATATCATAATATGCGAGATTCAAAGATAAATGACAAAAGACATAATAACTCTACTTTTTAATTATTATTTGGCACACCATTTTTTTTATAAGATATGTCAAGATTGTGACACAAATGTGCTATACTTGCTATGTAAAGATCAATGCACACGCGTGTCATACTACGTTTTTTAATACAATTGCGGGGGAAAACTTATGAAGTATTCTTCCCTACTTTAGGTCAATATTTTTGATAATCAAGCACAAAACAGCGGAAATGTAAATAAATATTTAAAGAAAACAAACTGGCCAAGTGCGTGTCAAGCCACTCGGTGTAACCGATGGAAACCATGAAATAAAATCCACTTTACAAGCAAGTGTGTTGAAAAACATATTGTGTATTTCATATTTTCATTTCTCACACATCCCGCAATTTCTTACCATATTTCATCTTCCGATCAAACCGTAGCTTCATATTTCTCAGTTGTTCACGCCACGTTTTTCATTTTAACGATTGAGGCGCGCGTGGTTCAGACATTGTAAAATACCTAGGGCTATACGTTCTTATCCCAGGTGTTGATTACGTATGGGAAAATATGGAAAGCGTTAGGTGTATTTTCTATACATGAAATAAAATTATAACCAGTTTTTTTCTGTACATGAAAGATATTCCAGAAACGCAGGAAAAAATATTTATAATCCCAAATGTCTGACTTGAGAGTCAGTTCTTCTTTGTTGGCCACCAGGACGTAGATGACGCCTTTGATGTGTCTAATCTGCATGCCAACGATGACCACATACCATTACTTGGCTCGTCTGCACGTTTGTCGGCTATTTCTATATAAAAAAGCAACAAAAATTTTCATTTTTTATTGTCTCTTCCGGTTTCTTTGTTTGTTATGTCGCAAGTATCAAAAACGGCTTAATCAATTTGGGTGCAGACATCTTAAATGTCGGGGACCTATAGAGTTAGCAGCTAGAAGCGCTCCTAGTTCGGTGCCTTGGGTCGCTTGTAAAGGATCAGCCGGGTGAAGCAATATCGGGCGCACGAGTAATGTAAATAAATGTATGACATTTGCATGAAAATTTCATGAGCGGTACTGTGCTTCAGAGAGTACGTATTTACGCTCAAGTCCAGTTAGGCTTTGAGTGAGGCCTTTGGGCGGTTTAAAAGATTGATGCTTGGGTTGGCCACTACCTTCTCCAGCACTAGAGCAGTTTGGAGTATGATCCAGGGATTCTCAGTAGTGAGGGAACACACGTGCTCAGAAGTGGTCCATTCTAAATTAATAAAAATCTTAGAACTCCACACACTCGGCCTTCGGACCCCAAAGTAGGCGTGTTCTATGTAGTAGCTATAGTAGCTTGTTTCATAGTGATCAGACAACTGATAAACATACATATATATTTTTAAATACATTCTGTAAATACATATTTTTTTACACACACACACAGAACAAACATTTCTGT
>DWKC01001498.1:0-10034 GCA_018249195.1 Racta chiria
TGCATGAGCATTCACCACCTCCCTCCCGCGCTTCCCGGAGGGTAGTCCTTTCTCTTTGTCTGGACGCAAAAAAAAAACTCACAACCTACACAAGCCATCGGGCTATAAGCAAAAACAATAATATACTTCTGATATAATATTTCACATAACTGTTATTTGTAATGTATCATTAACGAAACATTGATATTTATAAAAAAATGCACTCGGTTTTGTTTTTATCAAATGAATAAAGGCACTTTCTTAAACATAAAAAATAGTGAGCTATTCGAGTTTCTTCTCGGATCGAGTTCACTTACTATAGGACTATTTTCGCGGGCCCTTGCAGGGTGGCCTCTAGGAGCTATACTTTTTACCTTTACTTTTTACCTTTTTACCGACCTTCTTTCTGTTCGGGGCGTCTAAGTTGTATTCTATCATATTCTACTAATCTATTATTTTTCTTTACCGAGTATAAATGAATACTGATAATAATGTATATTTCTGAACTGGTACTGGACTTCGAATACTGATTACAAATTTACGCCGATACAATGCATTTGTATTTAGTTGTATTTAGGAAAAATTTAATTCATCGCTAATAGAGCCATTTTTTTTTCTTTACGCAACTGGACAAGCAACCAATATTAGCATTTAGTGTTTTACAAAAGATGGCGGTGGAACAGCGTCCGGTGTTACTACGCGCATTTCCATCTTCACGCTATTTATAAGCTGCAAATAAATATTTCAATATTTTTACCTACAGTGTTACCTTATAATGATAAAAATTACATAGCTCTTAAATCGTAGCTCGTCCAGGCATGCGAGGGTCCTCTCACAATAAACAGGGATTGTTTACGGTTGCCTCCAGCGATCTAGGGATCCCTAGGGACCCTATGCGCTCGGAGCTCGGGGCCCTAAAATGTATACCAAAATGTCCTTAATGACCCCCGCAATGTTCCCTATATTGATTTAGGTCAAGGCATTATAAGCTATAATAACTTACGGAGAAATAAAGAACTTGCCTTAACTTTAAAAAATATAAATTATAAAACTATAAATTTGTTAGTAAATACGAGTATATAAGTAAATTGGGTATATTTGAATAAGAAGCGTTCATAGCCCGGCGGCTTGTTTAGATCGTATGTGATCGAAACATTTAAGCAACAGCGGGCGTGGTCGGTAGAACGGTGACTGCTAGTGGCAAAGATTTCATATGCGTTTCAGTGGTTCGGAATGCACGTCAAGCCATGTCGGAGGCCTTTTGGCGGTATAAAACCTTCCAACCCTCACGTTGGACACCAATCCACACTGGAACATCATGATCTAGGCCTCCTCAGTATGAGGAGGACCCGTGTTCAGTGGTGGACCATTAATGGGTTGAGGCCATAATATAATATAATTGTGTACTTATAATAATATAATACTATGTTATTCATTATTGTCCATTTTAGCGCTGTCAAACAGCTTACAGTAACGGACACGGCATGAGCAAACAAAACAACCAATGAACATGAACTTTGAGCAGGAAATTGTTTTAAGAAGGACGAGACTCACTGCAGGTGGACACTTCCGGTACACTATCGACTCTTTTTGTCCTGCAGTTTGACGACAAACTCAGCGTAGACGTAAACTCAATTGTTTGTTGAGTTGTTTGATGAAATTTATTTAAGTTTCCTCAACAGCTTCAAAGTTTAGGTAACTTCTGTTTTCTAAGTCTCTTGTCGTAAGAGGTGGTAGTGCTTCGTGTAAAGATTATGGCTTCATCCTATTAATAGCCTACTACTGAGCACTCTCTCGTCATAGCTGAGGAGATCTACGGTCTACTCCAACGATGATTGGTTGTGGGGGTTACTGTCCACGCAAAGTCCTACAACATAGATTAACGTCTGCTATCTAATGATAGCTTCTCCTCGTGCGACCCGAGTGATACCAACTTTTCCAATTTATTATGATGGGCAAAATAGCGGGCAGGCTACGCGCTGGAAGGAGAAAGAAGTCCTGGTTGCGCAATACCCGAGAATGACTTAACATCGCCAGCATCGAAACAGCTGACCGGGAGAAGTTCTCCACTTCCAACCTCCAGTAGTGGGGACACACAGGAAGAAAAAGAAGAAGATTTGATAACAACCGGGGCTTATACAAGCACTCTAAAGCACTGAGCCGCTCAAGATTATTTGTATCCTTCATTTATCTGCCTATTTCTCATCTCCTTTACCTCTATTGAAGTATGAACGATGAATTCATGTTTTTTCTTTTTTCTCCAACCGCTGTTGCCTAACCCAATAGATCACTTAGAATCAACTTAAGTCGAAATTTTGACGTTTCTCTCATGTAAGTTGGTTAAAATCATGTATGTACCTTTATATAGCGTCCCCTAACATCCTTAAACTACAATTTATGTGCATCAAAACAAGTAACTTATCAAGTTTCCTAAACCTCTGACCTAAAGCTGAAGTTTAAGTCGGCTAGTGTTGTGGAGATCGTATCTCCGCTCGCCGCTGCCAACTCTTAAACATAGATAAGTTAAATTGGAAAAGAGATCATCTTCCCATCTCTATTCTCCAAAGATTATATCATGTATTTCATACAGCATACATTTTATACACAGCGCATTTTAAAGTTTAAAAAGCAAAAAAGCAATGTTTTTTTTTGTTAAAAATATGTATGCTTTATCTGTTAGTACCTGGTCTCGGCTGCCATCTAGTGTAAAATGTTATTACTAAATCAAATTATTGATAGATTTAACCGTTTTTTGTTAAAAAAAACAGATGGCACTGCTATAACCTATATTTTCAATATCCTTAAAATTACCAGAAATCGTTTTTTTTTTAAATTAAACATTGATTCATTGGTTTTTGATCAACAAACCTTTGACTTCCATTTTTCATACCACAAACAAAATTGCCGGTCACAACAGTAACATATACTTAGCCATCAAGATTATTGCAGCCCACAGCTGTCCCAATGTTGAGCTTTTGTCTCCTCTCACAATGCGTCTTAATAAATAAATAATAATAATAATAATAAATATCTTTCGACAACGCACAAAGCCATCTGATCCCAAACTAAATAAATTGAAATACATACATATATAGATATTTTTACACCATCACAGAAAAGTTTGTCCAAGGAATCGAACCCACGACCTGCGGCTTATCAGTCAGCCTTGCTAATCACACTAACAGACTAGTCCACCACGCTGGCCAA
Organism: Racta chiria; assembly: GCA_018249195.1. Lineage (NCBI taxonomy): Eukaryota > Metazoa > Arthropoda > Insecta > Lepidoptera > Hesperiidae > Racta > Racta chiria. Next base: position 3,187 of record DWKC01001498.1, read on the forward strand.
ATGCGAGTTGGACGACTTTACACATCTTTACGAACTTTATGGGCAACGCTTAAATTACTCAAAAGATTGCGTTCAAACTTAAACAATTAATAAAGATAAAATTCAATTAGAAGTTAGTTCCACTTCCGGCGCACTAGTTCGTTCGTTCGTAAACATCTATCGGAACATTAAAAATACATTTGTTACTGCGGAACAATTTATTCTGACTTTATGGAACAACTTGCTCCATGAGTTAATTCATTCAGCTCGAACTGTTCAAATTATACGTAAATCTTATAGTTCTCCGTTAGAGCGTTGTTTGTGCAAACTGGAGTAGAGTGATTCATACTTTGAAATTGACTATTTTTTTTTAAATCGTTTATTCTGAGGAACTTACAAAAGTATTATCTAAATGCTGCAACTGCATCTAATACAGAATTACATTACCCAGGTTCTATTTAAGTGCTATTTTATTAATAAAACCTACCGAAAAGCTCCAGCACTCGACGAAACCGATATTGAGTGTTACTATTTCTTGTGTATTATTATTGTAATGTTACATTAACTACTACTATTACACTTACAATTCTACAATAAGTTATGTTATGCCCTAAGCAGGGAACCGAATGTGTTTAAATAATTTATTCTCATGAAGACTTAAGTCACTTGTATGAGAACTTATTATTAACATAGGTTAAGCTAATTAGACGGGTAATCTGATGGTAATTAATCGCAGCGACCTATCGATATCGTTTCTTGCAACATCGTTAAGGGCAGGGAAGATAAAGAATGAAAGGAAGAAGCACCAGAAGTACACACTTATTGCTTCAGGATGTTTGGTAGAAGAAGCGTGGGAAGGAGAATAGTCAAATATGGAGTTGGGGGAAGAAGAAGTTTATAAGATATGTAATAAGCGCCATCTTTATTCTCACTATTTACATTTCTGTAATAAAAATATATTACAGGAAACCAGACTTTAATCTAAAAGGAAACAGCTTGTAATATCATAATTTATTGTTACAGAAATCCGAACGCAGTAAAACAGCCGGATGGCGGCAAATCCGAGAAATATTTCAATAAAAATATACCCTCCGGAACCTGTTTGTTTTTGTGATCCTTGACTATTCCGTTTCCGGGTGTCTCGTCCGGGCTTTATATCAATGTTTGATGTTGTCAAAAGCAACCCTGGTTTTCTATTTCTCTAGAAACACTATCCCGGGTAATACTAGTGTTACCGTACACCTGCGTTTCCCAATCTAGTAGGCGCCCTGGCGCGTTGTTTTTATTTTTCATCATCGTAACCCTCCAAAAATATATCCAGAGCAGACGATAAGGGTAAATTAAAAAATCATTCTAATTTGTACGTAACCTACCTAACTATATTAAAAAATAAATTATAATGATACAAAAACAAAAATACTCATTTACAGCTCCTCAACGCCACCTAAGCATTTGAGTAGACATTAAATAAAATGTACAAAAATTTATAAGTACACTTGACTTACAAAAAGTTTTGACTTTAAAACTTGGACACACAAGTGTACAAAGAAATTTGCACTTTCTAAATCCATCACTCGCTATTTTTAATTAAGAATATCATTCGTCAATCAAATAGTGTAGACACTATTTTGATATACTTCATTGTTTTCATACATACGTGTAGAAAAAGGTTTCACTTCAAAAATCTGTTACTCGTAATATGAACATTAATGATCGCAGTAGTATATCTTCACTATTTTGATCCCTATCGGTAGGTATCCATAGATCATGTAGGCGAAGTTGCTATTGCATAATATTATTATGCATACTGGTATGCATGTAATCTAAGTTTCAGCATCACAAGTAGCAAACACGGACATGATCACTGACTTTACTGTACAGTTTTGTCAGCTGAATATATATTAAAATGTAACCGAAACTACAATATGCAAAGAGGCAAAATCCCAAGAGTTAGTAGCAAAGGAAACAGCGGGCACGATTCCAGAATGTTCGATTTACGACCGGTCTCAGTACATGGAATCTTCACCCAAAGGAACGTAACACCGTGACGCCCAATTTTAAAAACTTGGCCTGCATTCGTAGCGATGCAGCTTAATGTTGATTTGTTGTTTGGTCACGTGTATTGTAGATCTGCTTATATTTACAACTTGGCTGAAAAGGCATAGCCTAAGCCAGTGAACTTGGCTTCAATGGATTGCCCCACTATTGACCACGGGTCTCTCCTACAACCAGGCACCCTAACTTGGCCGATCACTTACAATCTACACGTGGCGCCAGGCTACGGCTGTAATCTATATTTCTAGATATATGGAACAAATTCTTAACTGTAATTGACCGGCAACACACAGTCTAAACCAGTGGACTCAAAAACAACTGTACAGAAATTCCATTAGAGATTTACTTAGACTTACTTATGTAAACTATCAGGAAAATAAACGAAAATAACAGTCTTACCGTGGCCAAGATCCATGCAACTGAGTCAATTTATATAAAAAAAATCCGTTTACACCGTCAGGCAACCCCGATCTGGACCTATAATTATTATGTACTTCATATAATTTTTCTACTGTGGCTGAACGAGTTCTCGAATCTATGTCCACTGTATATGTACTCGTAGCAGTATTGCATGGGTAGTATTTAAAATTTAGTATTCAAATAAATTTTAATAACGAAGAAAGTTCTATATCAAAAACTACTGTCCATTGTCTATGTACGCAATTGTGTTTGATCTATGACTGCTAACAATTTATAGACAAACAAATAAATAGTGTAAATTCTGATTCAGTTATGTAACATAACTCGACGTATAGTCTCGAGCGCTAGTAAATCAACAATCGGATTATGCAAAAGTATTTTTTGCTTCGCTTATTCTCACCGTTAACCACGTTTGTTTGAGTTTTGCGCGTAGTTATTTAATTAAAGCAAGCCTTTGAGCGGCGCGTAGATCAGTGAACGTGTGTAGAAATGTTAAATGTTTGAAGTATATTATATTTCACGATTTTAGGTAAGATTGCTCGACATTGTGGTTGGTTATATTACTATTAATTCATGGATTAATAGAAGAAAGAAGAAAGAAAGAAATCTTTATTTCGACGCTACAAACATGTATATAGTAAACATAGGTTATATAAAAAAAGCGGCGAAAAAAGGGCAACACTCAGTAATAAAATTAACCCCCACGGACCATGAGTACTGGTTTTCAGTGTGTCCCTTTTCTTACCGGCGTAGTTCGAACACAAACGATACACTAACGCTAAACAATAAATTTAACTATAATTAAATAAAACAAGTGAATCTATACTTATATTCTACGAATCGAAAAAGTATCATACGTTGTCGCGACACTCGGCAAATTTCCGCGCCCTCCACTTTTAAATTCGAGACACATAAAGCGTATGCATGTTAATTGTACTGATCTTAACTGAAAAGTAAAAGAACAGCGGGCGTGATTGGAAAGATTGGTTACAACTAGTGAAGTTATGCTCAAGGCCTCCTCAATCACTCATATTTACTTAATCAAAGTGACTTTCATCAGTACTGAACCAGGTCCTTTATCAGAAGCTGATGTGGCTTCCGATAAAGGACCTGGGAATAAGTTTTAAGCGTGTCAGGTAACTCCACATGAGCAGGCCGAATATTTAGGCAACAACTACATAATTGTATATTGTATCATAAATAAAAAACTTATAATACAGGTATACATAAGCATAATAGACACTTTATTGACATATTTTTAGGTACATAATATATATTGAAGTGTCTGATCCCCGAATTAGTTTAATACTGTGTTTCGTAAAATTTATAGGTACACTTAACTTCCGTGCTTACAAACCGTAACCTTAAGTAGGAACGTTTCGTGCCTAGCACAGACGTTAAACGTACAATAACAGACGTTATATAGTGAGAATCAAAAACCTTCTGTACAAGTGTCCAGTCTATGACAACACCTCCACTCAAAGTCATCGGCCTTGATTTTAAAGCCTTGAATACCGTGTTAATTACAGACTTTGTTTTTGCGAACCTTCAGTGAGCTATTTCAGCGGAAATACAAGGTTTTCTGTTTGTTATATTAGAAAGCTTTGAAGCGTCTGAGTTATTGTGGAGAAAGCTAAGTTAAATAACACTGCTCGAGAAATTAAGATTTTTGGTTTTGTACAAAAGATGGGTGGATAAAATTTATTTATTATTTATGTGCACAAATAATCTTAAATTAAGTCGACATTGATATATGATATACCTATCCAGTGCTTATTCACAATAACACATCTTCCAGCAGATCTAGTATTTCTTATTTTATACGAGAGGCGAAATTAGTTAGGTTAGATTATATAGAAATAGTAGTTTATGTTAGATCTGTTTAATATTATAATTTAAAAAAAATTACAAAGCAGTATAGCCTAATGGTTTGTCTCTTGAACGGGAGGACCCGGGTTCAAATCCTGCTACGCGGGCCTCTAATTTACCAAGCTATGTGCGTATCAGAAGTTAAATATCAATTGGTACGGTAAAGGAAAACTTCGTCAGGAAACGTGCACTGCAGAAAGTACTCATAAATTAAATTCCCCAAAGGTGTGTGAAGTCTAACAATACGCAGATGGCCAGCGTAATAGATTATGGCCTGTACTCCTCACATTGTGAATGGTGACCCGAGCCCCGTAGTGGGACAGATAAGGGTTACAAAGAAGAAGATGTATTTAAAACTTTATTATACTTTATTATACTGGTTTTGATGGAATATAAATTACAAATAACAGTCATAACTCTGGAATAAGCATTCATCTGTCACACACTGAACCTGCCGGGATTCAAATCCGGAACTCCTTCACGCTCACGCTCCTTCCATACGAATTAAGCAGGGATTGACAGCTTAACGTGCTGTTTGAAGAACAGAAGCGCTCATTTTTTTTTCCCACGCTCGCTGGTGCTTAACTCAATCACTCAATTACAATCAGCACAAGCCAGGCTAAAGGCTTTTCAAACCTGGCAAACCATTGATGGCCCACTATCGAGCATGGGTCTCTCCTCTTACTGAGGAGGCCTAGAGCATACTCCACTCAGTGCGGATTGGTGGAGGGTTAAGCAGCAAACTCGAGGGTCGGTAGTTTTTATTCCACACCGGCATTACTTAACGATGGCCATCTAACGATAACAAATTCCACTTCAAAACATCAAACTCACTTAACGAAAGCTTACTTCAGCATGAAATGTAGGTCACAATTTGATTATTATGCAATACGATACCTTTTAAAATTGGTTGCTGATTCAAAAAATCTGTACTAATTCAATAAAACAACTTGAACTCACGGCTTGACTTGCTCTCCGAAGCACGGAGGTGCTCATGAGATTTTTGCCACTAGCGGTCACCATCCTCCCACCGTTCGCGCTCGCTGTTACTTAATATTTACGATCACATACGATTGAAACAATCCGCCGGTCTATGAATCCTAAAAACTATTTTCAAATAATACACATTAACTATTACCCAGATAACCACAATAATACGCACAATCAATGACCCAAATAAACATACGGACTAACAATGGCCTAGATAACCACAATTATACGCACTAACATTTCCCTAGATAACCACAATAAGCACAATAATACGCACTAACTATAGCCCAGATAACCACAATAATACACACTAATAATGGCCCAGATAACCACAATAATACGCACTAACTATAGCCCAGATAACCTGAATAATACACACTAGCAATAGCCCATATAACCACAATAATACGCACTAACAATGGCCCAGATAGCCACAATACTACGCACTAACAATGGCGCAGATAACCAAAATCTAAAACAGCAATATTCATCATGTTACTGTATTGTATCTAGTAGCGCAGTTATTGCCACTCGTTTTATTCCTGGTAACGATTGATTGCCCGCCATAGATGCTTTTTAATCAAAAATTCAGATTCAGTTCGATATTAAAAGTTCAATGAAACCAGCTGAAAAATTGCATGCGTTAATAGAACAATGGGATTGGATTCTGTTATAATTGAACGATGGAAACCAATTTCCGCCATTTTCCGCGCCTTCCATAAATTTGTGTTACTCTTAAATATCGTTATGAACAAATATAAATTTTCTAAGAATTGATCGTGGCTGTGAAAGTATTGTAAAATGGTTGTTAATGTTTTAAAATAACTTAAAGGTGGTGTCTAACTTACTACTGAGTACAGGTCTCTCGTCATATCGATAAGGCCTACAGCATAATCCACCTGCTGCGCTGCTGGTTGGTGGAGATACATGAGTAAAAGGCACATAAGTGAAAATCGTTCCAATTCTTGCACAAATCATTTACCACCATCTCTATGCGCATTTTAGGGGCTTTGTAATGTCAACTTATACTAATGAAATGAAATGCAAAAATGTGGTCATTATCAAGGTCTATGGAAATTTTGTAATTTCGTTAAACTTATTTTGTTAATCTATCTATCTATATATATAAATAAAAATGAATCGCCAAAGGACGGCTGGACCGATTTAAACAAAACTTTTAGTGTGTGCTCAGGGTAGTTCAGGGTAGGTTTTAAAGTATAGAAAAAATGATTCTTGATGTAACTTACGGAGACCTGTAGGAGATCAGCCAAACTGTAATAGATTTCGAATTACCCCCATACCAGAAGTTATTCGATATAATGTGCATTTACCACAGGTAACATTATTTCTCTACTTTTGATGGGTTTAATAATTAATTGCAGCACGTCTGCCGGGTCAGCTAGTTATGAATAAAATATTAATAATGCGCAGAAATTACTCTATATTTAAGGACCAAGGAGCTTTCGAGCTCGAGAACGGCTGGACCGATTTGAACAATTGTATTTTCGGTGTGCCTAGAGTAGTTAAGGGTAGGT
>DWKC01001499.1:0-10033 GCA_018249195.1 Racta chiria
ACCATAGTACAAGCTAACGCTTAGTTTGGGGTCAGATAGCCGTGTGTGAGTTGTCCAAAGATATTTATTTATTTATTTATTATTTATATACGTACTGAAAGTTATCCTTTAATTGGGAGAAGCATCATTGTTCAATATTGAGTAAACTACAAACAGAATTCTGGAGTAGCGCTTCTTCCGAATTCTAGCCACTTTATATACTTATATACGAAGATATGGTTATACTTACGTAGACTGAAAACAAAATTATAGTAGTCGCATTGATTTTTGATTACTAACGGACACTCATACTCCTAGCGGCGGCGCCCGCTTGATAGATAACCCTAAACTTGTCTTCCACCCTGTATTTGATTTGGGCAAAGACGAGGGCTGGGGTATGCTCCATCATGAAGCTCCAATATGGTTTAGTGCAGCGCAGTGACTTAAAATTGATACAATATTGTATTTGTTTACTTTCATTTAATTGTTGCGCTCCACTCACATATATAAAAATCACTCACACCGATTGTACACATTCAAACAGCGCTTTATTCCCCGCGCCATAGATTACGGCCAAGAACAAAGACTTGCAACAAAGAATCTCTCCCAGCGTCCATTGTTCGTTCTGTTTGTAGATAAGAATGCTACGTGAACTGGGATTAACGCTTCGCCAGAGTCTCCAATGAATTGTCTGTGATTCGTTTTCTGACCATACCTAATATTTTAGTGTCCTAACTCCCAATAAATCCTTTCAACATGTAAAAGATGTTATATTCCACCTACTCTCTACATTTCATAAAATGATTGCCTGAAGTCTGAACCACACCCTTTATACCATGGAGCAGAAAAAACAGCGGGAATGGAAGTGTAAGCGATAGGTGTCCTTGAAACACAGTGTCACACATTAAACATTAAATAATTTAAACAAACATGTAAGTAATAAGCTACGCAAAAATTCGTCAAGAATACATTACACTGAAACTATTACACAAAATATATTATTTTTTTATGTTAAGAGTAGGCAAACGAACAGACGTGTCACCTGATGGTAAGTGATCACCGCCGTCCATAGACATTAGCAACACCCGACTGGGTTGTCAGTAACGCGTTGCCTGCCAGGAAGGAAGTAATAGACCCGCACGCGCGGGGAAGACAAAGAAAGAAGTAGATTTTTATTGCTAAATATATTCTGTCTACTTAATTACTTTCTTCTTCCCCTACTGGTACCGCATCCTTGTCTCTGCACCTTGTCTCTGCACATCTCTATGGTTGACTGGGAGATAATGCTTTTTAGCATTGCGGTTTAAGACATTTAAAAGATTTCAAAATCAAAATCAAAATCAAATCATTTATTTCGTCTTAGGAACTAAGAGCTCACTTAACGAAAGCCAGGAAGTTAACAATACCAAGGACGTTTTAAAAAATCACTTACAGAGAAAATTACAAACTAAATGAAATGTACCAACTAAGTTAAGTCCGCCTTTTGTACCACTTATTACCTCAGCTTAATACAGAAGATAACTGACGACCTGCTACATTTAACATTTTGTTAATAGTTAAGAACAACTTGACGAAAATTGGTAGGAACTTGAGAATTAACATAGGCTACTTCTTATTGCCAATAAAGGCTCGAAGGGGATGATATAGACGACAAAAGTTTGTATACAACTTTGTATTGTTGTACTTGCAGAATAATATTTTTCTAGCATTTTGAGATATTGGACCTGTTGGACGGGTGATATCATATCATCATACATATAATAGATCTGTAACAGATTGCTGTCTGTACATGGAAGATATGTGGAAGAAACTTGAAGTATTGTAGTAATTAATAGAACACAAAACAACCATTTTTAGAATTTTTATCTGTTATAGTTTGTCTGTATCTTCGTTCGCTAATCTCAGAAACGGCTGATCAGATTTGAATGCGGTTTTCACTTATGTAATTGGGCTAAGCTTAAATTATTTCTGTTTTAAAAATCGATGCTCATATAACGACGATATGATAATTTAAACAATTCCATCTATACAAATTCCGTGCTAACGAAATCACGGACGCAGCTAGTGAATAAAAACAGACGTAGAAGCGAGAAAAGCTGGGAGGAATATATACACATGAACACAACCTTTTTGGCCGGTAGTTAGCATTGTTAAAGTCTACGTACGGTGGCGATCATCAGATCCAGGGGGCCGTCTAACCCATAGTGCAGGGAGTTCAATGCACACGGGAACGCCGCGGCGCCCCCTGAGACAACTAAGAGCATCGTCTTGGACCATCATGGTACAACAATGATATGACAGAAGCGGCCAGCCAGGCGGCGGCAGTTATCAAACGCGAGCTGGCGCGCGGCTTCGTTTTCGAACATTTTGTTCGACTTAAAATCAACCTTATTTCACGTATTTAAAGTTTAGAAGCGGCCATCGCCAGGCGCCGGTAGTGCGGCAGAGATGTGCTACGGGCATAAAAACGATTAGTGTTATTCTGCCGTCTTAAGTAGAAAGGCATTAACTAATACCATACTGTAAGCTATACCTACTTATAAAATAGCTTGTTGGAATATGAAAAAACTTTTTTGTTACGACGGCAAAGTTAATAGTTATGGCTATAGCAGGTCAGGCCTAGGGGGCGCCAGGGTTTCATTGCACACGGGCGCTACACGAGCTAGAGCCGCCCCTGATCAGACCCTTCGGCTTGTTTGCCTGCTTAGGAAATAAAAAGAAAAAACTATAAAAAATATTTTTTTTCTTTTCAGGAACAATCAAATTTGATAAAATATTACTTGATATGTCGGTTTGCTGCCTGGTTGACAGAGGTTTTGTTCATCTCAGTACTATGTTTAATTCACAAATTTCTTATTGGATACTATTTGTCTATTTTATTATTTATTGGTGAGTACTTGTATAATTATTTAGCTTCTCTTGGCATTAAATCAAACCAGCGTAAGCGATTATAAAACAAATTAAAAACAGTAAAAAGTCAATTTAGGAAAACATCAAAATTAGCCTATACCGCGGCCACGACTCGAAAAGAATTTGTTAACAACAATCGTTGCCTAGCAACCAATAACAGGTATCTATTAGAAACCTTTTTTCTCAGCACAATTCGACATTATAAGTAACCTTAAGGATTACAGATTATGTGATAAGAAAAGAAGGTTTATTTGATATGCCTGACATCGGTTGCTGAGTTATTAAAAATATTTTCGAATCGTTGCCGAGGTATACGAGTAGATCCTACTATTTGCCTATAAATGGGGTTAACAGACAAATGCGCAGACGATCCACGTGATTGAAACACCCAAGAATCTCCGAATAGTTGCTGGGGTCAACGAGTCGTTAGAAGTCTGGTGGCAGCTTTTTTTATGGGCTAAACATACAAACGATCAGATCACTTAATGGTAAATGATGACAGCCGCCCATGGACCAACATAAATCAGACTTGGGGTGTCACTTACCTAGCTATCGAACCATTGGGCTTCACGATAGAGCTCAAGAGAGATTAAGAGAGAGTGACGGGGGAGAGGGGGGAGAGGAGACGAACTAAATTGTTTTTTTTTTTGTTTTAGTCCTTGAGTTATATTCTTTCATCGTAGTGTATAGCTATTTCGTTGCTATTTATGAAATTGAAGCAGACACGGACTGCAAGAATGAGAGTCCATGCGAAGAATTACCGAAAAAATGCGAGTTAGTGTGATTTTGGGAAATCATGAAATGACAGGTAACAATGCCATCTATCTTTCATAATCTATTTATGTAAACATTACAGGTTCTCCAATTTAATAGTAGTAGAGTTATAACTACAGGGGTATACATATTTGTCTACGTTATGTCTACGGAATATTTTAAAATCAAGTACAAATCAGCTCTACTAAAAAAACAACTTGCTGCGGAGGATTTGCGTCATCCCTATGTGAAGTTGTTACAGCTAAAAGACTATTTTGCCATCCAATAATAAATCACACATACACACATACACACACACACACACTCATACACCCACATGCACACAAACACACGCACACATACTAACTCTTAGCTATTTATTGGTAGTTGGTTTTTATCTGTACTTGTTAGATAAGATACCCAATTTTATGAATTATGTTTAAACCTATTGTTACGTATTAATTATTTAGTATATATATTTTTAATAGAATTTTTGTACATAGTTAAATTAAGTAATGGGGGAACATATTACTACAATCCCGAATTACACCTCAGGGAGAAGGGTTCGGCTGAAAAACAGCGCTGCGCGGAACTTCTGTCTGCGTCAGCAAAAAGCTGAGCCGAATCCTTTTGCCTTATAACTTGCTATTATTCCGAGTCAATATGTATAATTTGTTATTTGAGGCAATAAATTATTTTTATTATTATTATTAAAATAGTTTTAAAGTCGATAATAGTGTTAAACCTTTGCATAACTATATCGCATTTTCCTAACACGCTCTCACGAGCGTGTCTATGTGGATCACGTCTTATGTTATCATATTACGTAACTTTTATTCAATGTACGTACGTGTTATCAACAATCGATTATAATTCTAAAACCTATGATATACTTAAGTTAATAAAGAAATAATTTCAGTTTCCTCTGGTTAAATAAATAATTTTATACTTAGTATTTATTAGTATTTTTAACAGACTTCAAAAAAAGAGGTGGTTTCAATTCGATTATATTCGTTACCATATAACTTTTTACTAGGTGTACCAATGGTTGATTTGATGTAATTATAATCATTTCTTCTTTTATCGGAAGCTGATGGTTGTCATGTGGTCCCTTTTAAATTTGTGACACTAAGACTGTAGTTTTCGATTATACATTAATAATCCGTATTTAATTGACTTCGATTGCGTTGATGATGAGCCGCGGCTCCGCTATGTAGATAAAAAATAGCCTATGTGTTATTCGAGATTATACTCTATCTCTATGCCAAATTACATTCGGATCCGTTCAGTACTTTTTGTGTAAATAAGTAACAAACATCCATCCATCCTCACAAACTTTCGCATTTATAAAAAATATTAGTAAGACTTGTCGATGTCATTTGAAGTCTGTTTTTATTATGATAAAAAAATTATACTTTAAAATATTATGAACGCCACAAATTTAAAATTGGAATGAAAGAATGAATATAATTCCTTATGATTTTTAGAAGTTCTTAATACAAATCGCTGTGCTAAAAACTAATATGAGATCTAAAGCTTACCCTATTTCATAAGTAGGCTCTCAAACTGATCTATTTACTGAGGTCGAAGTGCAGTGACCGGAGCATCAAAGAAATTCTCTTAGAATAAATACAGTTTCTTAATTTTCTACACGTGTGCGTAAAAAAATAATTTTCTACGTTCTGCGTTTTTAAAATCTCAGTTACACGTAATGTTCACTCAATGTCTTAATATGTAGGTTTTTTACCGAATACGCTTATTACCCGACTGCCCCAAAAGGAGGGTAATGTTTTTCGAGTGTATGTAGATTTCGATTTTTCCTCTAAATAATTTTCAATAGTTGTTGCTGGTTTTGGTAATAAAATCAACGTAAATATAGCCAATCGTTCTCCTTCATCTCCATAATGTCCATCAGATGTCCTAAGTAAAATTGATTAGAAATTATTTATTTATTAACACAGACACTCTCTGGTACTGGAGCGCTTCGTTTGGGTCTCGAGTTTATAACGAAGCACTACGCTCAGAATAAGGAGATATGGATGCCCTCGCCTACGTGGGGGAATCATCCCCAGATCTGCAACACATTGAATTTGCCGCACAAGAAGTACCGCTACTTCGACCCCAAGACAAATGGCTTTGACCTGCAAGGTGCTCTTGAAGATATCTCGGTAAGTTGAATAACTCAGTATTCCTAGGTTGTTAGTGGCGCCACGGTTTGGAAGGCTTGTAGCTACGTTCACTAGGGGTGGGTAGCCGTTCTGCCTAAGAGAGCGGTCCCAGGTTAGTTGCCAGGTCGTGGCAGGCAAGTACCTATGTAACAGTTGCTTATTTGAAAACGTTTAAGATAATTAATGCTAGGGTTATGAAAGGACTGTCAACATTTTTTTCTTGGTCGGCAACATAACGGCCTTTGATGCCCTTGATATTGCACGTCCTTGACCACTTACCATCAAAAGGCTCGTCTCCTCTTTTGTCTATTCCCGTAACAAAATGGCATAAACAATGTCGTTGTCATATTGACTGTGATTGTTGGAGTGATATTGACGTCAAGTTGGCGTTGTGTGCAGACCTTTACCTCCACACTAAATTGGGTAGCTGTTGGCAGCCAACTTTAAAAATATCTCAAAATGTAAAAGTTCCATGCCAGTTTACAGTTTTTAATGTTTTCCTATATTCATCGCAGAACATTTATTTTAACTCCTTGGCACAGGGCAGCTGCAATTGCATAATAGTTTCAAGGTCGTATCGTTTCTTACGATTTTCGACCTTATGTATATTAGTGATAAAGTACAGAATTAGTTTTATTTTAGTACACTTATTTAGGTTATAGATAAGAATATGCAGTTAAAGACTAAAGTACCTAGGTTATAACAGAGTTAATATGTTTTGAGAAGTATTTAATAACAAGAATATGATATCTTCTTACATAGCCTGAAACAAAATGCCAGTCATAATAATAAACCTAAGCTAAGCATGAAATATGATTTATTTATCAATGAAGAATAACCTTAAAAGGTATACATAATATATTTAAATTAAATTAAGTAATGATTACATATTTTTCGCAACGTTTTCGATTACAAAATGGTGTAGCGCGTTATGGAGTGGGCTATGTTATTGGATTAGAAATGGTGGAACAGACAAAATAAGGTGACCGACAGCTCAGAGAATTTGCCAGCTTAACTGGCAATAATAATAATACTTTATTCACATATTTATAGGTACATAATATAATATTGAAGTCTCTGATCCCGGAATTAGTTTAACACTGTGTTTCGGGTAATGTTTGTTTTCGGCAATGTGCAGGACGCATAGTTCGACGGGAAATAAATAGATTACGGACAACATTATCCTTTATATTATAATTATACCTATATATATAATTATACCATATATATAATTATACCATTTGATACTTATATAATAATCTAATCGTAATAGTTAAGATGTATTGTTACTATGATAAGTATCTTACATAATTATAACTGGAGGATTGGAGCAGAGCGAGAAAAATGTCACGCTATCGTTATAGAGTAAATGGCCCTGTAGTTGTTAATGACCCTGTCTGCTAAGCGAGGAGTGGTGGGTTAGATTCCCGTACCGGGTCAGGCATACATTAAGGTTATAAATAAACAACAAATATCTCAGGAGTACTCATATACGGCCATCTAAACCTAATCTAGCGTATGTGTGTGTTACGATGATCTGCCTATACCTATAGTATTTTTTTACGCCCAGACACAGAACATTCCTGCTCAAGACAGAAATGTTTGCTCTGGGTGGGAACCGAACCCACGACCTGCTTAGCAGTCAGTTTTACTAACCAGTAGTCCAACAGGCCAGAAGGTTTTTGTGCTATTTGTAGGTAATGTGTAGGTTTTGTCGATGCCAGATGCGACGCAGGAAATAAATAGTACGAAGTTTTTTATAACCATAAAGTTGATACAAAATTGTAATTGATCAAATTTTAAATCTTCGGGTTCGTAATTGTTACTGACTGACCAGACAACCCACAGCGTAACAAATGTACCTAGAAATGTCCAAATATAGGGATTCCATAAATAGTGCAGACATTACGGAAACACTGTATTTTTTTACTTTGTCATGTAAAGGGTTTTAACTTTGTATAGTATTTCCTCTTAAAAGTAAAATATTTCTGCAGATGTCGTGAATGTCAGCTTTCAAACACAGGTATAACATTATACGCGTTCGGGGTCCCTAATTATAAAAAAAAATGTCATTGATACCATAAAAGTTGATAATCAATTCGGAACATCACTAGTCGTAATATATATTATTAGACTTATTACTAGATGTATGATAACTTATTATGAAGATCACGTACCGCATACGTGATTGATAACGGCCGTGAATAACAGAAAGTTATTGCATAATGTGTGAGAATGTGCTTTTTGTACTAAAAGAAGGACGCTATTTTTAGCTGTGCCTGGCACCGACCCACGAGCAGAGCAGTCACGGGACTATCCTAAACTGAGGAGGGCTCGAATTATAGTCATGTGGTTTAATTGGGTTATAGACGAAGAGGGTTATGGACGATCGAGGTACCGGAAGTCCTATAAAACCTATGATAAGTTCTTTATTACATTTAATAAAGTTCAGACGCAGAGAATGCTCTTAACAATAAGTCCGCCTTTTGTATGTAGCATACTTGTGTATGTACCTATAAGGTGGAAAAAAGTTTAAATAAGTAAGTCCCATATTACCTGAGTTCTGTTTATGGATTCCGATGTAATTTACGAATGCAGTTAAAGTTGAAGTTCAGGGAATGTTACAGTTAAAAAATATTATTTAACTGCCAAAACGCTACAATATTATAATAATGGTGGTCATTACTACTAGCGTAACCAGATTTTGTAAATGTACTAGCTTTTTCAATCGCCTATTTCATCCCTCCCACGGGTCTTATTTTCTGAAACGCTAGAACTAATATATATATTTTTTATCAAGTATAAAATTATAATGTTGTCTTCGATAATGACGAAATTCCATACACACTTTCATACCCTATTTCAACCCCTTCTAGGCTTTTTCGCAATAAAACGTAGCCTTTGTTCTTTCTCAAGTTCTAATCTATCAATCCTAAAATGTTTATGCGTAACTTTGAACTAGATTTTCTCGAAATTAGAATTTTGCGACAAATCACCTTCATCCACTCATGTCTTCAAATGTAGTCCTCGCCAACAAAATAACATGCGTGCGTCCGCTAGTTAATAAACAAATGAACGATAAACGGTCACACACACACTGTCGCACTATTATGTCCTGGATGGTGGATGCACTAGATGGAATTTATGGACACGAAACAGATATAAAAAAGACGAGATTCTGTAACAAACTTTTCTAGTGCCTTGCTGGAGAATCAAACACTTATACCTCGCACGGCAGGAAACGTACTACTACCCAGGTTGGTTGATAGACTGTCGCGATTCTTGTCGTTAGATAGCAGTCGTTGATCCATGTCGGATGGCTTCGGGCGGCATAATAACTTACAGCATTGGGGTTGGCCCCTAAAACCACCAATATTCACTGAGACCCATGCTCATTTTGGGACTTTAATCTGAGCCAATGTCTATATAGATTAACCAATCCGAACAGGGTCAAGAGAAGGATGCAGGTGCACGATCAAGGCTTCAATGGTTTGAAAAAACTATAACTATTCAGCTACTAATAAACAACTAATACTACAAATCTGTTTTACAGAAAATCCCAGCGGGTTCTATAATCTTGCTGCACGCGTGTGCGCACAACCCTACTGGCGTTGACCCGCGGCCCAGCGATTGGGAGCAGCTGTCTAAGGTAAAAATATATCGGGTATATTATTAGATACGACTTTATTTTAAATAATGACATAATATTTATGTATGCTGTTATCCTTTAGATCCATTCTGATAACTGTTGGGATAGAAACTTATTATGAAATATGAGTAAACGCTTCCTATCACATACATATGTTTTGTATATGTCTATATGTATACTTCTCATAGGTTGTGTTATTCCGTTTATATTTTGCTTACCATTTTTGCTACCTAAGGTGTGGATTAATTGGCATAATAACGAAAATCTGTAACTGCGTTACTAAATAATGCTGTTATCTGAAAACTGAATGTTATCTGTATGGCCTTTATAGAATGGTAAACTATGCATTTGATCATGATCTTTAGTAAAGTTGTTGTTGACCTCACGAAGGTTTCTGAGTTGGTACGACCAATTTTCGACAGGTGGCGCTACTGTCATTCTAATGAATCAGTGACATACACAAGCACACAAGAAATATATATATAAAGATTAAAATTACACGCGGACGAAGTCGCGGGCACAGCTGGCCCTTTATAAATAAATGATTATAGTAAATTATGATACAAGTGAGCTA
>DWKC01001500.1:0-10033 GCA_018249195.1 Racta chiria
GGTTACCTTAAAGACTAAATAAATCAACATCCATTAAACCGGCTTATTTCTATCCCGTACCCACTCCTGTGACACTACTAATACTACCAATATCCATACCTTAATACCATGAGTCATCACAAATTACAATTATCGAATTCATTTGTTATTCAATTGTCCTCATTTAGAACGCCGTCATTACAGAGTTTTCAGTATTCACTAGGTATATCACAAGTTAGGTAATTATGTACGTCGCTGGTAATATAAAAAATAATAACCATAACTTCGAAGGTGATCCAGCAGGGTTTCACAATCAATTAATTAGAAATTATATACAAGGTTACATCACAGATGTTTTGACTTGAACTGGATCGATTACGTAACTGCATTAAAATATTGCCCACTTAGGTCACATCCTAGGTTGTCGGTGTTTATTACAATTTAAGAAAATCAATCCTGCATATTTTTAAAAGTGATCAAGGTTTTGTTCTTTGACTCATTTAGGTTTAGTAATAAAAAATGGCGCTTTACTTAGGGAGTTTTTATGTTTAAACGATAAAAACTCTGGTGCGGCTTTCGGAATGGGGTTGACAAAATTTTGAAGTATTGAACCCCAATATGACCCAAGTAATTTGTTTTAGTGCCAAAATTTCGAAAAATTACTTTCAAATCATCTAAAAGATTGACATTTCAAATGAGGTAAAATTACTGTACCCATCTGGAGAAGAAGCTAAACTGTGCCTTGACTAGAATCCCATGTGATGGTGAGTGGTGATGAAGTCTTCGATGATAAAGCGCACTAACGTAGTAAAAGCCTATTCACTCTTGATTTTCGATTTCTTCAGACATTAAGATTATAATCGAACGGGAACGCCGACGCGGACAACTTATTCCAGTCCTTTGGAGTGCGGATGATAAAAGACGAGGCGAAGCGCTTCGTTCGTACGGGTGGGACGTTTACGACGAAGGGATGGATATCTGCCGTTCGTCGGGTCGTTCGATGGTGGAAAGGGGATGTAAGAATTACATTTTTAGTACTCTCATCTCTGAGCTACCACACCCAGCTACTAGTTTAGCCCTTTCACTCGCTGCAACGGATAAGCTAGAGGATTTGAAGCTCAGCTTTGAGAATTGGGCCCTTTTTGTGTCCTTTACCGTCTCTACAATGGCGAAGATTCCAAAGAACTCTTCAACCTGGAGCCTCAACCTCGATTCATAGCAGTGGTCCATCGCTCCTTCCTGCCATGGACCTGTGAACTTTGGATTAACCTTCCACCTAATTGTTCCCTTGGTGCTACGACATGGAACTCTTTCAGTTCTCTTGATTTTGCAGGCGACGATGACAACTTATCGTTACGTGGGTCGTAAGCCTGTTTGTCCGTCTTTCTTATAAAAATTAAAGACACACATCAAAAGAGTCTAGAGAACAAATACATTTGATACTTTTGATCCCCATCGTGTTCCACTTTAAGTAGGTACTCCAGATTCTCAATTTTAACATATCTTTGGTAAACACTCATCATACTTAAAAACTTCATCTAGGGCAGCATTTCAATGTCTCTTATAGTTTGGCTGATGCCTTCGTGTATTCAGGTACTCCAGATCTTAAAAAAATGCTTTTACCTTCCCGCAAGTGTAAACAATCATTTGATATAGTTTTTTCGTAATCTGACGAGCGTAGCTGCCCTCGCTTCTTACGGTACAGGTAAGGGCCATAGATGGAATTCTTTAAATCGTCACATCTTTTTTATCTGTGCACCGATTTCAATAAAAATACCCCTAAGTGTCAATTCAAGCTAAGGCCAATACATCAGTGAAAACCGCATTCAAATCGGATCAGCCGTTTCTGAGATGAGCGCGAATAAAAGCACAGACAAACAGACAATCAGGTAAACAGACAAACAGATATATCTTCCATGTACAGAAGGCGATCAGCTACATATTTATTACATGTATGAATATGATATGATATGATAATGCTTTGAATAATATATGATTTTAAAAACAAGCTGGTGCCCGCGCATTATATATACATCTACTTTCACCGTCCATTTTACGCATATAGGTGATGAATTTTAAAAAATCCTTCGTTTTGCTCCCCTACCCTAAAAGTTGCCCCTGTGCTAAATTTCCTGCTTTTAAGTCTAATGGTTTAGGCTGTGAGCTGTCTGACAGTCAGTAATACCATATACTTACAAAATTTAATAGTAGATATATAATAAATACGAACTTAGGCTTTAAGACTATCTATCATGTCAATGATTCTTCATTCAGCGACTAAAAGGTAAATGCACTTGTGAAGGACAATTATAAGGAAATATTATTTCTTGTTACCACATGACGGAAATTAAAGTGAATTAATTATAGTGCATTTTAAGTTTTGAAGGAGTGTGGAGAAAGAGCGCACTGGAACTTCTTTTAGTATCACCATATTACTGTTGATGATGGTGAACCCGCCAATCGCATACATCGTATTAGGATTAACTCTACAGGTTATCGTAAATAAACTTTATTGCTATGGACATTGTCTGATAGTAGAATTCAGTGATTAAACTCTGATAACGAAATACTCTATTATGTAGTAGGTGCAATAAATGTTTCCGAGATAAACATTTTGGCATTGACATGATTCTATGTAGAATTGTATGGTTTAAAAGTTTTATAACTATTGCTAGCTAAAGTGCCTGTAGATAAAATGTTTTTTTGTAACATAATCGTACCTTTGTCCCATAAAGCTGTGCTGTTCAATTTGTAGCAAAATAAAAAAAAACCTATTATTTTAAGCAAAAAGTATTAGAAAAAAGTATTTAAAAGTATTATTTGCATTAGCATAAGGTCTGTATTTACGAACACAAGTAAAAGTATAGCCCACGACTTTTTACCAGTATACGGATCTTACCTACATCTTCTACGTTTATTGTAAATAACTACATGATTAAAAAAACACATCTTTGAAAACTAGACATCAAAATGTAACAATAGTTATATGTATAAGTTTATTAAAAATTATATTTATTACTTAGGGTCTTGGTTAAAACAACAAAAATAATATTAGGTAAATCGATTATATGGACAATTCTGGTTATTAAATGAACAATTATCGAATTTAACATTCAATCCCTTTTTTATTTTACTGCAAAAGAATGTAAGTAAAAGAGATGGCAAATCTTTTTAGCTTTCGTTACGCTCTTCATATCTCCTATCTCATTCTGCTGTGTAGATAAGCAATATCGTTGTCTCGCTTTGTTTACGTCCATGAAATGGTGTTTCTACAGTATACGTAAAAACATTGAACAATTTTAACTATTGTTGGTTCGTAATTTATAGTATATAATTTTTTAAAAGGCCTGTTTTTTGCATTGTTCGTAGATAAACTTGAGCAATTAGAAGGAATATCAGTGAATTATGAGATAATATGTTATTTTTTTATTGATTTGTCTGCAAGTTTTGCGTGCTCTGTCTGGCCTCGTAAATCGTATCGTAGAGTGGGGGAAGCGCCTCTCGCACGTCGCACGGTTTCTATTTTGCGTTTCTCGAATTCAGTTACTTTATCGCGCTGAGTGGGGAACCTCATTCGCGCGAGCATTTTTTTAAGTTATATATTTAGTGATTAATGTAGATTTTTTAGACAAATGGACCATTTATAATTAGTAAGGTGTTAGTGAGAGATTACGAAATATAAAGCGAACCGTGTATAGTGACAAATGGACTGTACCGTTAGTGTAGTGATTTTTTTTGATACGAAACTATACTAGGATTTTTTGTGAACTGTCACGTGTAAGTGAAAGACGAATAGAGCTGTGATTTCTGGATAAAAAGGGAAAATTAACCAAAAAAAATTGACGTTTTTAACGGTGCGAAAGTAGATGCGAGTGATGTTAACCGACTATTTGTAAACGTAAGGACGCGACATCATCCTTGACACTCGAGGTGTCTTTTCAATTCGGTTGGGTAGCGCCGCGCGCACTAGCGCCACCTATTATAATAGTGTGTCCGGGCTGGGATGAATTTACCGCGAGCAACTGCAAGTTTAGTATTCTTGTGAAGTGTATTACGTGTCTTGTTTACTTTCGCTGAAATCGTGGCTGCAGTTATTTATATTTGACAGTAATCAGCCGTGGCAGGTGACTTCCGAGGACAACGTGCGGAGGTGGGGTGTTCGCTTCATGATTTTGATGAGGGTCTGAGCCATGGCAACAGCGGAAATGAATCTGCCGGATAAAAAGCCTGAACACGAGTCGGGATATTACGAGGGCAGCGACCAAGAAGGCAGCATGGAGTGCGGGTGCCCTTCTCCGATCAGCTCGAGACACTCGTCTCACTCGGCGAAGTTGAAACGTAAGCAAAGTGCTCACAAGCATAAGAAGGTACCCCCGAAAAAAGCTAAGGTCGATCAACACGTGAATGGTCATAGGAGTAGCACAGGACGTAGTAAGGACAAGAGTGTTGAAATTGTGGAGTGCACCCGGCCGAGTGATAAAGACAGGAAGGTTGAGGAAGCGGCTCCGGTTCCAGGTCCTAGCATCAAGCGCAGTAGTTCAGTGGAACTGATTGGTGGTACGGTGCCAGCACCAGCTCGGGATTCCATTGATTGGAATCTAGTTGATGCTAGTAAAATTAGGAAAAGAAGCAAAGGTCAGTAATTTTTAGTGATTCATGTTTTATGATAATGTAAGTTATTAAATTATGCTTTATTTCATAACATTGATATTTTTATAGCGTATTCTGCATTTTCTTTGCAGCCAATGTTGGGCCTACATTATCTGTTAACTTTACTTTATGTCTTACGTAAGGTGTTTATAGTATCATGGTTTGGTAGCTATTTTACTAATTAAAAAAGAATAATGTCATAAACACTAATTAATTAACCTCAGTTAATTACACAGGTCTAATAAATGACGGATCCGGGACCACCCAGCCTTATGATTCATAAAAAATATAATTGTAAAAATGTTAAGGAGTTATTGTAGATAATATCACTATAACTGAGACAGTAATTATAAGAATTTTATTATTATGAAAAATCAGCACTTGAAACAGGCTGGAGACCTAAAGCTTCGACACTAGGACTATTGTGGGGTCCCCTGTCACTCCTCATAATTGAGGAGGCCTAGAGCATTTTTAAACATTATTTTAATTGGTAATATGGCGTTATTGAAGGCTTAATTGACAACACATTTGTTGTGCAAATTTAGATAAAGTGTAATACAAATTTAAATAACTTGTTTATCAAATAAGGAAGCAAAATTATTATCATACCTAGATAAGATGGTAAAGCAAATATAAATAAGTTTGTCTTATTACTAACAGCAGTAGATTAAACATTTTTAACTATAATATAATACAATTGTAATTTTTGTTCAGTCCAGACAATTTAGTTAAAAATAATACTTTATTGGGTCCACAAGTTCTTTTGAGGTTGGCCCTCCTGCACCCTGGTGAATGTTAATTTGTCTTCATCTCAAAAATACTAGTATTCTTATTATCTCGTAATATTGAGCAAATTCGTTTATAACTGGTCCTAGAGTGAGGTAATTAGGGATACTTAAATTGTACAGCATTGAAGACACATTTTGTTTCCGACCAGAAATTAAATTGTAGTTAATGTTTCTATATAATATATATATATATATATATATATGCACATGAATAAACATAAATAAATTTTAGTCTAGATTTCTTACTTTATTTTATCAACTTGCAATTAAATCATCACTATTAGCCATAACTTCAATTAAAGCGAAAACTATTGTGTAACTTTTATCTAACCCTGTATATGTATTTATGGTAGATTGATATACCATTGGACCTTGGCATGTACTACCATACAGTTCCTTATCAGTGTTATAAATACTGTTTCAATACTTTCAATGCTGTATTTGTATTTAAAGTTTTTACAATCTAATAATTCATAATAATATATTTGCTTTAAAGTGGTAGTACAATGATGGTATGTATACTGGAGCTTAAACTTAACTGCACATTTAGGTATGTGTTAACATGTAATTATTTTTTTAAATATAGTGAAATATACATTGTTGTGTAACTACTTTCATTAAAACAACATACACAGAGACAATTATACACAGCTAACAATTAATCTGTCATAGTGATTTACAGCATTGACTAGATCCATTTTTGAAAGCTTCCAAATTATTACCTTAACTGTTGGATATCTTTCTGGATATCAAGAACATCTCTTCATCAACTATCATAGCCTAAATTCGAAAGGTATATTAACTATTCTAAGGCTAGTGAGCAATGATGGTCGAAATCTATAATCCTTATTAACCTATAGGGTTACTTTATCTAAAAAATATGTAGCAAACAAAACTCTATGAGATCTATCAACTACCTGTGTACTGAAGTCCACACAAAATTATTATGTTGGCTCTGTATCGTAAATAGCGACATTCAACTTAGCACTTAGCATGTTTATCTTGGGGCCAAGTTTCATTAACCCTGATTCAATACTGTAAATTACAGTGTAACCTTTCATCTCTGATAGTCACCATTTTATGTTAAAGCAACGCTGAATGGAGATTAACTTAGACTAATGAACAAGTTATGAGTCGGCGATTTCTTGCTCTCACTTATTCTAAGCTTCCTAGTCCTAGAATATTTTTTGTCTGCTTCTTTTTCTTTTAGTAATCCATCTTGATATTCTTCTGTCACCCATCCTGGAGCGGTACGTTCTTGGTGCAACTAGGGTACCTAGTTGCTACAATACTGCTTCCCTTCTTTCGTGTTCTTCCGAGCACTTGCAGATATTGCGGCTCGCTAGAGTCTATCACTTCCTTCTTGGCCAGAAATGCGTAAGCAAGCAATACCAGCCCGGTGTTGCTAATGACCATGGGCGGCGTTGATCACTTACCATCAGGTGACCCATGTACTTTTTTCCTGCTTCAAGAATTTAAAAAAAAGAAATGTGAATTTGCCATCCACTAGTTTGTTTACAAGTTTAGTCTAGATGAGAAAAATGTATTATTGTAATAAGTTGTTTTTGTTTACATGTGTTTTGATAAGAAACATTTGTTTCATTACTTAGTTTACAAACTATGTAATATGCACTTTGCATTTTCAGTAAAAAAACAAACTTATATTGTGAAAAAAATATGTGTGTATGTGTAGGTTATGTTTGTGTGTGGTATGTTTTAAAACCATATTACTTTAAATCAGGTTGTCTAGAACAAGTTCCACCTTTGACACATAGTGACAAACGACCATTCTTGACAAACTAGGCATTAGTGCATTAACCTTAGTGAGTTCATTTCACATTCATCTTGTGAACAAACTGGAAACTAGAAATGGAAAAATATGTATGTTGGATTATTATATGTGGTTTTTATCTGAACTGATTTTTTAACGGCCATAAGCCCTAATTAGTAGTTAATCTGCCTTCAAAGTGAGGGGTCCTGGTTTGATACCCGGCCAGCACAGGCATTTATGGGACAAGTGTATGTTTGTTCTTAGTTTGTGAGGTGTTGTGATGGGACATTCATTAGTGTTGACACTGACACCTCCAATCCACACTGAACCAGCATAGTGGAGTATACTCTACCTTGTTACAAGGAGAGATCTATGCTCAATAATTAGCCATTATTAGGTTGAAGCACAATGGCTTGAATACCAATGTTGTGTCCATACCATCTGTGACTTGGGGAATGGGAAAGGTACCTAGTGTGGGGGCGTGACTGTATAGGGGTATATTTACTTTTTGGAGCAATGCATATTTGGTGTGTTGAACAGTTGCTAAGTACAGAACCTTGAATTACTTCTCTATATGGTGGCTGGCTTAAATTTTTTCATATTTAACATTGTTGTTGTTTAAATTTTCATTTTGTCTGCCATATTTTATGAAAACACATGGGTACAGCAGTATGATATTTGTAATATTATTGCTATAAAGTTACTATCTTTATTATGGCACCTCTTTGAAATGTTGGCAAATTTGAAATATTTGACGTTCATATGTGAATTGATACTACCTCCATGAAATAAATGATTTTAATTAGTCAATATTATTGTTTGTATTGCCCATGTAGGTATAAAATAATTAATAAATTATTAAAAAAATATAAAATGGGCCTCAAGAGTCAGTAATGTTTAAAAAGATTATCATGTCCAATTTATTGCATGTTCCTATAAGGAAAACAGTGTGAACGAAATTTAAAAATGGCTTGGGAATTTTGTAAAAATATTGCCTGATAAATGATCTTCTAATCAATAAATTATCTTGTATTTATTAATACCCCGAGAACCAACATTTATTTGTCGCTTTAATGCCTAACCGGTAATCAAACCCGGGACACCTCGCAGGCAGGATCACTAACAACTAAGCTATGGACTGTCGTAAATGCGATAAGATTAATATTAATTAATTATTGTTAGCAGTCTGTTAAAGTTCTCCTTATAGAGTGAAAGCAACTTAACTTATCAGTGATTTCGTATTAGAAAGTTATCGACTACGCTATCGTTTCATCTCTAACAGATATTGATTGCAATGACTATACGTTTTTAATATAGAATATTTTTGTTCGGCGCTGATATGACCTCTAGACGTTGGAAACTTCTAGAATGGTCAACGGACCCATATCTTGTATTGTAATTTTGATTGCTGTAATTGACTATCCATTTCTTTTAAAAATAGATACTTACGTGTTTTGTATTGCGGATTAGTCAATACAATACAACTGTAATGTAGCTAATGAACCGTATTATTGCATGCGTGTATGTATATAGTACACTCTATGGCGTGTTTATAGGGTTCCGTAGTAAAGTCTGCATCTTGGTCCCGAGTTTATCCAGAAAATAATTTTATCTTGTCTACCCTATCGCGTGGAGTAAGTGTCATTGAATAGATCGAATTCAAATTATCTTGGGTCTGAAAAGACCATTATTAAATTTAGGAATCAGTTTGCGTAATATTAAGCTTAAATTTTTTTGAGGTGTATAATCTGTATCAGCTTGGTTAATGATTCCCGAAATCTGAATAAAATCGTGACAGTAGCATATATATACCCATAATTAATTTCGTAGAATCAACAGGTTATCGCTTATTATGGCAACTACGGAACCATATATTACGTGTGGCCTGATTGATACGCGAGCACACATTCGTGTTGACTGATGACGATGATAAAGGTAATGTAATAATTAGAAGCAAACAGTCGAATGAATGAGATGGAACAACGTCCTCAATTGAGGCTTTGTTAGTATGTTGATCACAATGGTCTTGATAGTAGTATGATACAATAAAATATTTACGAATATGCACTAAACGTGTGTTATGTGTTACGTTTTTCATTCGGCTTTCACAACCGTAAAACACGCTCAACCGAAGTTACCGATGAGCGAGATTAAAATATATGCTATTTCAGCCAGTATCGTGCGAAAACAGGAAGGTGTGAGTGAGTTGCACAATAATTCTACTGAAAACAAGCACGCGAAAAATGTTCAGCAGTCCTTAAGATTTATTGTTATTGTAAAGTACTAAAGATGGCTATGAAAATATGAAAACTAAAATGATTAAGTAAATAAACGATGGAAATATGTCTATGAAAATATCGAAACTAAAATTATTAAGTAAATAAACGATGGAATATGATGCATTATGTTAGGATTTTCGTAGGCCTAATGTGAAAAAATTCCGCCCGAAGCTAAAATCAGTTCAAATTTTTCGAGGTTCATAAGTTTCAAATAAATTATTTCTTTACCGATTTTGTATCAAGAAATTTAGATGACGACGAGATAGATCATGATAGTGTAAAGTAGTAACTATGTAGTTAACGTAAAATAAATAAATATCTCAGGACAATCACTCATGGCCAACTGGCCCCAAACTAAGCGTTAGCTAAAACATTCCTGTTCATCACAGAAAAGTTTGTCCTGGGTGGGAATCGAACCATCGACCTCGAGCTTAGCATTTAGTTTACTAACCATTAGACCAACCGGCCAGTAAAAATAAATGTTATATGGACCCCTCCATTGTCTTGAGTAATGTTATGAAAATGAAAATAAAATGCTTACAGGCTCATATCATCGCACTACGTTT